>BROG01000032.1:640000-705000 GCA_030159075.1 Atrina japonica | reverse complement strand
TCACGTTCCAATCTTTATTAACCTTACATTGCAATAACATTTAAAATATATTATTCCGAAGTCAATAGATCAAAATTAACTTTTTAAATATCCAATGCCTCGTACAGATGATTCTCGACGCTAGATGATGCACAAAGTAAAGAATGATAATTAAAGGTCGAAAGAGAAATTATTTCAAATACTTGAATCTTTAAACCTAGTTTTTCGCAGTGAAGCCTGGTTTTACTCCTGATAAATATGATATTTTATCAGTAACCCAAATTAATCAGAGAAAAACTAGATTTTACTGCGTCAAAAAAGCGCAGTAATAAGTATATGGCACAATTTTACCCTTGTATATCTGCATTCTTGGAACTTGCATTAAGTTGGAAAAGTTACATTAACATTTAAACAAACCGCATGTTTTGTTTTAATATGTAGATTAAAATTTTGTCATAAAAGTGTAATGTCGATCTTAAAAACACACAATGTTGGTAATTTATACAGATTCATATTTTTCGAATTTGAATTTATAGATATTCATAATATGTATTATGACAGAAAATTTTAATATGACACCAAGCTTTTGTCGCGTGATTTTAATTACTCAAAACTCATTATTTTTTTTTTACATATGCTCACTGATTTTTCACGCAAAAGAAGAAAAACGTTTATTTTGCAATCAAGTTACGATTCCAATCTATTTTATCTACAATATAGATACAAAAGTAAGTATGTATTTTCACCTGAATTCATATACCAATACCAGATTATATCAATGTGAGAATGGTAATCCAGTGCACAACCATGGGCTAATTGGTTGCTATGAGGATCTTGTACACGGCACGATTTTTGATGAACAATTAAATAATCAGTATGTTTTGATGTCGCATACGATACTCCATTGTTCACCTATCATTTCTCAGTGGACAACAATTTTAATTATAATTATTATACCTCTAATATGTATCTTTACTTATGATTGGTCAAAATCGTATTACGTGATCTAAAACATTTCTTCATGTCACCCCATTTGTCGTGCGCAGAAATGGATGTACGTACGGTTCGTTTTTTCTAGTAGGTTCTGTGGTTATTAGGTGTAACCTCTAGCACATAAATCTATGAGTTATGAAACGGACATTTACTCGATGCGGACTGGAATGGAGAGAAACAACAGTCGAACTTTAATGATTTGACAGAATTAATACATAGTTGTCAAATATATTTGCTTGAGACAGCCTTGATGGGGTCTTAAGATTAAAAAACGACAAAAAGAACGATAAAACATATCGATAGTTTTGAGTATCGAGGCACTTGTCTATGTCGTATGTTTTACAATCGTTATGAACTTACGTAGGTCAGTTTGTTAGTTAAGTTTTTGGCCTTTCGGTATAATAAAATATTTATTGCCCTTATTTTGGGTTGACATGAATATTTGCCCACCCTCGAGGTGTTATATCACCCTCGGGCAGAGCCTTGAGTGATATAACGCCTCTCGGATGGACAAATGTTCATGTCAACCCATAACAAAGGCAATAATTGTATAATATACTCAAATGCAAATTTCGTCAGCATACCTCATGTCCACCACAAGACATATTTCGTCAGCATACCTCATGTCCCCCACAAGACATATCTGGTCAACATATATCATATCTCCTACAAGACATATTTGGTCAACATATATCATATCTCCTACAAGACATATCTGGTCAACATATATCATATCTCCTACAAGACATATTTTGTTAGTATATATCTTATCTGCTACAAGATATATTTGGTTAACATATATCATAATACCTACAAGACATATTTGGTCAACATATATCATATCTCCTACAAGACATATCTGGTCAACATATATCATATCTCCTACAAGACATATTTTGTTAGTATATATCTTATCTGCTACAAGACATATTTGGTCAACATATATCAAATACCCTTACAGGACTTTGACCAGCATATATCAAATTTCCCTGCAATACCTTGACCAGCATATATTATATTACCATCAATACATTTTGGCCTGATTGATGTATTCATTGAATGATGATCTTGATGTTTATTTACTTGATAAAAGTTTCTCAGGTGTGTTTAAATCACTCATTTAACACTTTTGTTATCGGTGGTTCTGCAACAATCAAGAGTGTTCTGTTACGCCAAGTTTAACAAAGCTGGATGATTTACCCGTTCTAAGCATGTCAAGTACACCTGGACTAAAAATTATAATTTACACCTTTACATTTTAATTACTCTTTATTTTATCACCTGTATTTCCGCTGGCCGATGACAATATAGTTAACATTTCTCTGTATCTTATTAACCCGAAGACTAATCGGTCGTATATTATCTATAAATTCTCACGAATGCATGTTCTTCATCATGTATATATCAAGTGCGCAATTCCCTTATTAATGTAAAAAAAGCAAAATAAAATCGATCTGGAGTTAATAAAAAATGATATAAGATGACAAAAGTCATTGGACGATATCACCTGTATGACATTAGATATATATTTAGTTTTTTAAGTATGATTTTATTCATGATAAACTGTTTGGCATCCGACATACGATCTCTGTCCTTCCGTTTCTTGGATGAATGAATACGAATCACCTAATCAAATGCCCTGTAAAATACATTTTTCATAAATATAAATGTGACCTTTGAACTCATTTATAAAATACTACTAACTGCAATTTGACAAGTTACAAAATGTCAAATAAGGTTTAAATTAATCTTTTTTAAAATAAGTCTTTGTAAATTTCATGTATAGAATATGAAATGTTTGTTTTGAATACTTAATTGTTTGTCGATTCTGAGCGATACACACATATATAAAAGACCACATCGCCATTCAAACTCAGCCGCCCCTTCGATATAGAGTTGTGTAGATCTTCTGACAACAAGTAAGTGGAAAGTTGACTATATATATATATATATATATATATATATATATATATATATATATATATATATATATATATATATATATATATATATATTCATTTATTTATTTATTTATATGAATGTTTTTGTACACAATATTTTGTTACACCCGGTTTATATTCTTCACACAGTATTTTTGAGTTCGTAACTCTATACTATTTAAACTTCACTTAAGATATGTTTACTGTTTCGAATTATGTTTATTGATATCTGTTACATTAATAAACCACCTTTAATCTAAAAATTTTAAATTTAAATTTTTTAAATCAATGTTTACAGTAAACGATATCAGTTTTGTAATCTTCAAACATAATACTTCATGCGAGGAAGTAAGAGATCTGTAAGGATTTATTACAATCACAAAAAGTGTAGTTTCTAATATAACGTTTCGTCAAACCTTAGCAGAAAATTAGTTGGAAGTAGTGTTATGGTTCAAATACGTTTTGGAAATGATATATAATAATACATACTATGACTATCTCATCGCCAAAGGATCGACAACATTGCTGTTGAAGATCGGGTCAAAATCGACATTTTTATGATACAGATTATAGCGTTCCCCTCAATAAAGGCTCGCGTAAGGCGTGGGTGGCTCTGGTCAAACCTGATATTTATATAACACAGATTATTACTGTTTTTTCACCAAAGGCTTGCATAAGTCATGAGGGTCTGGGGTCAAACATGTTTTTTATATGATACAGTTAATCAATGTCCCCTCAACAAAGGTTCGCATAATTCGTGAGGGTCTCTGGTCAAACATGATATTTATATGATAAAGATTATCACTGTCCCCTCACCAAAGGCTCGCATAATTCGTGAGGGTTTCGGGTCAAATTACATTTATATGATAAAGATTATTACTATCCCCTCACCAAAGGTCAAGCCTGATATTTATACGATGCCGATTATTACTGTCCCCTCACCAAAGGCTCGCATAAGTCGTAAGGGTCTTGAGTCAAACATGACATTTATATGATACACAACTCCATGGTGATTTATTCACAACTAGTTGCGTTTACATAAAATGATGTTATAAACTAAATACATAGTCTGCGTTCAACGGCGCTTACAAATATGTATTTTAGTTTCTCCACATTCGAATATTTTTTTTAATTCGACTTATGATCAACTTATGTCCGCTGTATTAACCTTCATTTTTTATTATAAAAATAAATCTACTAATGTAACACTTTTAAAAAGACAAACGGGCATTTATACAGTGTGGATTTTGTAAAAAGCTTGTAAGATTGAACTTTTTTCTGGACTATACATATTCAAAAGGCTGAGTATTGGTGCAGTAGAATCTGTTCGGTGCTAGAATGGACAATTAATCATCTCACACGTATGCGAACAGAATCTCCTTCGAGTTCAAATACATCGGACATTCTAAAAAGACATTTTGTTTAAATGTATTAAGCATGTTTGGTATTGTTTCATAATTCTATACACAATATTTGCAGGCTTCATCATGATCCGAGTTCTCTGTGTAAGTTTACTCATTTCGTCAGTCCTTTGTGATAAATACAAAGGAAGTGGAAGTGGAGGATACGGAGGAGGTAGCTTCGGAGGATTCGGTGGACGAGGTGGTTATGGCGGTGGACAAGTAGGATATGGAGGAAATTGGGGGCTCGGTGGACTAGGAGGTAATGGAGGAGGTTGGGGGCTCGGTGGACTAGGAGGTAATGGAGGAGGTTGGGGACTCGGCGGACTAGGAGGTAATGGAGGAAGTTGGGGGCTCGGTGGACTAGGAGGTAATGGAGGAGGTTGGGGACTCGGCGGACTAGGAGGATATGGAGGATATGGAGGTTATGGAGGAGGAATGGGACTCGGTGGAGGTATGGGACTCGGTGGACTAGGAGGAAATGGAGGAAGTTGGGGGCTCGGTGGACTAGGAGGATATAGTGGAAGTTGGGGGCTCGGTGGACTAGGAGGTAATGGAGGAGGTTGGGGGCTCGGTGGACTAGGAGGTAATGGAGGATATGGAGGTTATGGAGGTTATGGAGGAGGAATGGGACTCGGTGGAGGATCTGGAGGACGATATATGGTTGTTGTAGGAAGTGTAGGTGGAAATGGTCTTGGTGGATATGGAGGATACGGAGGAGGACTCAGTGGATATGGAGGTGGATATGGAGGACTCGGTGGATACGGAGGAATCGGTGGATATGGAGGACTCGGTGGATACGGAGGACTGGGTGGATACGGAGGAATGGGTGGATATGGAGGACTCGGTGGATACGGAGGAATGGGTGGATATGGAGGACTCGGTGGATACGGAGGACTCGGTGGATATGGAGGACTCGGTGGATACGGAGGACTCGGTGGATACGGAGGACTCGGTGGAAACGGAGGACTCGGTGGATACGGAGCAGGGCTCAGTGGGGGATATAGATCAGGCAGATACGGCGGAAAACGAAAGGTATGGTCTTTAAGTTAAGCTTTAAACTTCATTAACCCTTGCTTTCATTTATTTCAAACTTTAGTGTATGCAAGCTTAGTGAGAAATAGTTTTGCTACAAAGCAGTCGTCATTGATTCATTTCTTTTAGCATATATTCTCAAATGAAATTAACAACTTATAACAACGGTAAATATAATTCCAGTTATTTTTCACTAAATAATACTAATGTCGAGCCCAAAGGAGAGTAAAACGAAAACGAATGTATATATATATATAATGAAAAGCACGTCATATATTTCATATATTTCATATTTTTTATGTTTCCAGAGTGTTTATTAAACCGATGGCTAGGATTACAGTACCCACTACACACCCGAAGACACATTATTATCGAACAATTTTATAAATTTTATAATTCCAAATGTAATAAACTCTCAGCAAACCAATGTAAATTCTTGTGTGTTTACTGACGATAAATTAGATATTAAATGATGGTATGCTCAGCAAATCACGTTAATCAGGTCAAAGTCTAGCAGGCCGTTTACCAATCTGATTGGCTTAGGTACATAACGATATTCACAAAAGGTGATACTTATACGAAATGACAATTACCAAAGCTCGGAAAAAGTTGCATATTGTGAATAAGTAATTCCTTATTGTTTACTATGTCTGGGTTTTAAGATCACAATCGGTTTCGCATACCACCATTTTTTTCGTTCTGTTTACATTTAAAAATGAATGTTTTGCCAGAACAACGAGTTTGTATTTTGTGTTTAGCTTTGATAACGTACAGTGTTCCTCACTTATATCATTTGGGTTTGACTGTGGACTCACGGCGGGAGTAGACCATATACTTACTCCTCCATGCCCCTGATCCCACCTCTTGATTTACAGTGGTCCGTGTTTGTCGAATTTTCACCAGATTTTTATTTATATCCTGATCATCCTGAAGATTAATACTATTGCATCTGAGATTTTTTCACATCTGCAGATAATAATAATTGAAATAACCAGCGATTAACACAACACGAAACGTAGCTGTCTCGTAGAAATGTTACATCACACCTTTCCGTGGTTCATATTCGGTTAAATATGAAGAACTATAAAAAGCGTTAAAATGTGTTTTTAAACATAGATGAACCTCAACATTATCTAACAGTCCACATTTGGTTTAATGTGAAGATTTATAAAAAAGCGTTAAAATGTACTCTAAATATAGCTGAACCTCAACACTATTTAATGGTTCACATTTGGTTTAATGTGAAGAATTATAAAAAAGCGTTAAAACGTTATCTAAACACTATATATCCATGTACTAGACTACAAGTATAAGGTCACACGTTTGTTGTTTTAAAGCCTGCGAACATGTTAATTAACTTGCGGATGTGTTATAATATCTAAGTATGTAGTATACTTCTTAAGGTAAGCAGAACATACACTTATAAAATGATTTATTTAACATTGCGAAAGCTTAACAACAATAATATGTGACATAGATAGTATAAATAGGTGTGGTCAACCACTAAAATAAAAAATAAAAATAACAGATAGCTAAAGTATGGAATCATCTCCTGTCACAAATATCTTATAAAAGAAAGCATTCCTGACTATATATCAGGTATTTGGTTCACATTATTCTCAATATATCCTTGTGTGGAAGGCCTTTCATAACGTATTCCGCAACAATTATTGGTCAGAGACAAATAAATAGTTTTCCATAGGCGACAATGTTAACGTTTTACTGTATATCTAATCTCTTTCGACCTATAAATTATACATGGATCTGTTCGGCGTCCTTTCCGCAATCAGAAAATAAACATAAAACATGTGCAAATGTATCTTGTTTTTCTGTCACATGGCCATATTGTAACCACCAGCAGTTTCGCGGTGAATGACCAGTGAAATCACAATTCAGATACTTTTCAGAAAATTGGCTCTAATTATATCAAAGTACCAGTAAAATTATGCTGATTCAGCATTTTCAATTCTTTATACATTATTTGACTGTGTAAAAATATGAAAATGTATTCATTGATACAATATAAACCAATCAGACACCAGGTTACAATCAAATAGCAGACCTTTTTCAACCAACCAATTTCCCGGGTATTTAGTTGTCTCTGACCTTATTATCTACAAGACCGGAAATGCGTTGATGCCAGACATGCACATCTCCTACAACTGTATATGAATATCATTTTATCCATTGCCTAAAGAAGAGTGCATATTAATGACAGGTTTAAAATAACTGACATTTGTATTATATGATATATACAATGAAGATGAATATGGAAAACGGGTCAACATACACTTTCACCCAGTGACACTTGGTTAGCACATAACAATGGCTATATTTATACATTATTGAATGTCAAAGCTCGACTTTGGCAGTATTTCGCTAAAAGAAGATTGTATGATTATATATTAATGTTTCGTAAATTCTTATCAATTAACAGCCTCTATTGCTCGAACGCTATAATCCAAAATCATAACAGGTATTGTTCCATTTCTATTCACTGATTTGGAGAATTTAAAAAAAAAATGAACTGATTAAAATATTTCAATTTCCTGAAATTGCATCATACCTGAACCTACTCTCGACAAAAGCACACACCACACATAAGCTATTTCACTCCATGTTTGTCCATAGTTAGGTTACAATTTACTTCATGATAAGTATATCTTGATGAAGTTACTTTATAAGTGCTTCATGTAGAAAACTCAATTTAACCCAGCAACACTTTTAAAGCAAATATATTTTTGTATATCGTATTGTTGCCCAAAAGACACTACCGACCTTTTGCAAGTAAACTGGCTCACTTTCTCACAAAATTAGATTAGGTTCTAGGTCGAACCTGTGCTGAATTGAGGTGAGAGACATCATGGTTTAACGCACGATGATCTAATCATTCGGCCACAAAAGCCCGTAAATATACAATGTAAATAGAGACACAAATACTGCCTCTGCTTGGATTCGAACCTAGGACCCCTGGTTTACAAGTCTGGTGCTCTACCGATCAAGCTAGTAGGAACACCAAATAACTAACCCTGCCACATTATCCCCCTCCATTGAAAGAGTCGTCCCGACTCTCTTAGAGGTAGCTATCACCTGTGGGGCGATTCAAGGATAATCACTTTCACATTACCAGGAAGAACCTAGGTCCCAACGTGGGCGCCATTGTAAAAGAGACATATACTGCCTCTGCTTGGATTCGAACCTAGGACCCCTGGTTTACAAGTCCGGTGCTCTACCGATCGAGCTAAAGGGGAAACCCCACTAGTTCAAGCTAGTAGGAACACCAAATAACTAACCCTGCCACACACACACAGTATGTTTAGCGAACTGAATAGGTGCTGATAAAGAACTTATGATTCTCACTTTCCCTGTGAACAGATACCATTACAGTTTTGGAATTTTAATTAAGCATAACTTCCGCTACATTTGGCTTGGGGTCTAATGCCCTTCCGCTTATAAAACCCCATATAAGCAGAGGTACATAGCATGATCCAGCAAATGTTCTGCCAAACCTTTATCTTTACTCCTTACCAAGATATTGACAGCCGTTTAGGAGAAACTTCAGCAATACTGTACAGTTGCTTATTCCAGAAGCGGTGTAAATCAGATGTGGATACTTAAAAATTCTAAACAACTTTTAGAAAATTCTAAACAACTTTTAGAAAATTTGAAGGCACACAATTCTTCTCAAATTCACAGTATCAAAACGTATGACTTCTCTAATCTTTACACAACTATTCCACAAATATTTAAAAGAAAGACTTTTCAGCATCATAGACAATTGTTTTTCCACTAAAGGTGGTACCCTAAAATTAAAATATCTAGTGATTGGTTATCATGATACTTATTTTGTCCAACTCCATTCTGATTCTACACATAAATACACTGAAGTTGATATAAAAAACATGCTTGAATTTCTAATAGACAATATATTTGTAATGTTCGGAGACGTATGTCAATGCGATATATCCCAGCGAACTAGAAATTAAAGATACAACAGAATCAAGCACACACGTTTCATACTTAGACATTTTCGGCTTTCCCATTGTAATTTTTCCCATTGTAATTTTTCCACATCTAAGTAGTAACATCCCACAGTCATCCGCATATGGAGTATATATTTCACAAATGATCCGATATGCCAGGGCGTGTTCAACATATGAAAATTTCATATACAGATGTAAACTACTACCTGACAAATAATTGACACAGGGATATCGAAAACCGTGTTTGATGTCTACGTTCCCCAAATTTTACGGTCGATATAATAGTCTTGTTTGCGATTACTCTGTTTCCCTTGATGAAATGTTGAGTTGCCTTTTCGTTGGCGGTTGTTGAGACGTCTGTACCAATTTTGAGGAGGATTCGTTCCTCACGTATTTCATTTGGTTTTGACTGTGGACTCAACGCGGATGTAACCGGTGACAGGGGATGTTTACTCCTCCATGGCACCTGATCCCACCTCTTGGTTTCCAGAGGTCCGTGTTTGTCCATTTATGCCGGATTTCTATATGTGTCCTTAAGATTTATACTTTGATATTAGAGATGTTTTATACCTTATCAACAAAAGAATGGTCACTACCACCTCTGATAACATTTGCCTCGGACCCGAATTTCAAATTGCCATCTTGAAAATAACATGCCACTTATAGTGGTTTTGATGTTTATTTAATGTATGTCACTGTTAACATCTCCACATCTTCTGAAACATTATACAAAGGAAAAGTTAACATGATTACGAGTTGTGTTTTGTGTTTGATCGATAGCAAAATCTTGGTTTTGTTTCAACATAAGTGACTTTTTTATATGGTAAAATTTGTATTTTCAACTTTTATTCAAACAAATCATCTCAATATCTGTTTTTAACATTTCATATCTTTAAACCAGTCTCAAGTATAGACATCTGTAACTGGAGAAACAGGAATATGATAGGAAAATTGTTAAGAGCGCAATGTCCTCCTTTCCCATTTATAGCAATTTCTTCAAGTCAACGCAATATATCTCATAACCACATTTTATATTTTTATTTACAGCGTTAAGCGTGTGGTTGTTAATTAAGCGTATGAATAAACAAACAACAACAACAACAAAACAATAAAAAAAACTCTACTTCTCAGAAACTGAACTAAAATAGAAGGTTTAAATGAATGATTCGGTACATCTCATATTTTATGCTAACAAAACCTCATTCCTTCTTTAAACGTACTTCTGTTGTTCATCACTTTATGTGGTAATTAGGTCGGGGACATCAAGTACTTATTTCATAGTGCGATGGGGTACAATTCCATTGTATTTAGTAGAATAAAATGAAAACGAATACATAATTACTCGACTACAATGACTCGAGTTGATATATACATTGAGTAATCTGTGAAAACAATCGTTTCGATGGGGGTGAAGGGGCGTGGCTTGTACATTTGAATGTATCTTTGTTTGGTTTTGGTCGTGGAGATGCAGCTTTTCCTTTCTATTTTTTGTTGATTGGTCGATTTGAATTCTGTTTTGTTTACGTTTTGTTTCTTTTCCTTGTATCATTCTGATTGCATAATGTTCATGTTCTTTACGACGTGAATATCCATTAAAGTCACCATGTGACCATGTACATCTAAGTTTGAGTGTTCCTTTGAGTAATTAACAGTGTTTATATCTTCATATTATGTAACTGATCCACCGGTACACCAGCGGGTCATATACTTATGTAAGGTCATTTGTAATATCCGGGTTTTCATACCAAAAATGAGAATTTAAAAAGTAAAAAAAAAAACCAATTCATCTGACGACATTAAGGTTGTAAAGAGCATATGACACGTGACTGAATCGGCTAATGATTTGTTTACTTCTCATTTGACTTATATTACCGTAATTATTAGTGATAATGAACATATGTAATCGGTAAGTACTGTTACGAAAAGAAGAACAATGTAAGACATACATTGCAACTTATGGTTTTCACATGTACGTCACAAATTAATGTATATATTTATCATTTATTCGTAATTGTTCTTCATGTTGAGACCATTTGCACATCTAATTCGTCGTGCAATAATGGACTTGAGTTTTTGATTATTGATTAGTACTTCTTCAATTTTACTTCTTGCGTATATATTAGGCTTAAAATGTAAAAGTTTAATATTTTGATGATGTTATATTTATTACGCTTTTTTTTCACTGGTGTCGGAAAATAAAATGAACAATGTACCATATTTTTAAATTTTCCACTCCACAATTACATTAACGAAATACTACAATGCAGTCTTGCCGGAAAGTATAATATGGATTATGCATGCGTTGTTTTGTTATTCTCTTATATTCCTAAAGATAAAATATTATGCTGATGCAAAATCCAAAGATTATATATTGATAATAATAGAAAAACACAGACTCACGGCGATTGTAGATGGCGAACAAGGGATCTGATGTATCAATTGACTCGATCCCACCTCCGATTTTTTTTTAAGAAATCGATTATCAACTATTCAACATTTTGAAATCCATGGTATTTACTCCAACTCTTTATAAAAATTAGAGATTATAATTTATGGGATTTTCAGCTATTGTTCATGTAACTATATACATAGAAGAAAATTCAGTAAGTAATAAGAACAAATTTTTTCAATGAAATAATGCTCTATCATTTACAAATATCGTAACATTAAAACATAAAACATTGAGTTATCTCCCGTGATTGCTGAAGTATCATATTTTCCCTATGTATAGCAAATATATACACAGTACGTCAGGGGAAAAAAGAGTCGAACTACTGTTCAAGATACTTGTCACTTTACACCACTTTGTGTCAAAACTAAGTCAAAGTTTCAAAGATTTTTAGAACAGCCGCTATGTTATAGATTATGGTAGGTTCAATTGAATCAAATCAATTCATTAAATCATTTTAAAAATTGAAGTAAAACATCTATTAAATACATGGATACCTAAACGTCACAAAATCACAAGTAAACACAGGTAAATAGAAGGGTCAGGCATATGTTCCACCGAACCATTATCTTTACTCTTACCAAAAGAGCAAAGGGGAAATTTCAGCAGCAGTATACAGTTTCCTATTTCAAAAGCTTTGTAAATCAGATATGGATACTTAAGCAGTCTAAACAGCTTTTAGAAAGTTTAAAAGCACACCATATTTCTGGAATTCACAGTATCAAATCATACGACTTTTCTACTCTTTACACAACAATTCCACATGGGAAATGAAAAGAGAGACTTTTGGAATTATCGACAATTGTTTTGTCAACAGTGGCACCCCGAAATGTGATATAAAAAGGATGCTAAAAATTCTTAAACACAATAATTTGTAGTATACGGAGACTACATGGACCTAGCGCCATAAAACTTGAGATTTTCCTCAAATCTGAGAATATTCTCAACTTGGCCTGCTCAGTCAATCATATTTCAGGATAAGAGAAATTTGAGTAAAATTTTTAGACTTCAGTAATTCTTAAGTTTTATGATGTCAGGCCCAGGTCTTTCAGTGCACTGTCGACACTCTCATGGCAACCAATTGTAGCCGTTCATTGGCTGACCTGTTCCTTTATTTAAGTAAAGTAAAATTCATCCATAAGCTTCTGAATCAAAAGAACAAAATCTCGGTGTTTATTTGTGTTTCTACCGTGTGTGTGTGTGTGTATTCATATATATATATATATATAATATATATATATATATATATATTATATATATATATATATATATATATGTGTATATATCTGTTTATGTGTGTGTGTGTGTGTGTGTGTGTGTCATTGCGATATATCCCAACGAACTGAAAATAAAAGACACTAAAGAATCAAGAGCACATGCTTCATATGTGGATATTTTACTTTCTATAGACACAGACGGGAAATTGTTTGACCGGTCAAAGAGGGGGTGTAATTTCTTCCATACCACCTGACCCCAACTCTAGATTTCAAGAGGTTAGAATTGAATTCTACACAACACTGTCACATGTTCATGTGCTTCATCTCCTTTGAAATACAATCCTATCGGTCATGTCATCATCGGCGACGTTTCTATTGTTGAAAATGAAAGCCTCAAAAATCTTATTTTAAGGGGCCATAAATACCGAGAAGCCCGTTCCTTTAATTGGCTTATTCCAGAAGCGGTGTGAATCAGATGTGGATACTAAAAAATTCTGAACAGCTTTTAGAAAATTTGAAGGCACACAATTTTTCTCGAATTTACAGTATCAAAACATATGACTTCTATACTCTTTACACAACTATTCCACATAAATAGCATCATAAACATCTGTTTTTTCACTAAAGGTGGTACCCGAAAATTTAAATATCTAGTGATTGGCGATCAGGATACTTATTTTGTCCAACTCCACTCTGATTCTACACATAAATACACTGAAGTTGATACATGCTGGAATTTCTAAAAGACAATATATTTGTAATGGTCTTTCAACAAACTGTCGGCTTTCCTATGGGAACCAATTGTGCCCCTTTATTGGCCGACCTGTTCCTTTATTCATACGAAGCAGACTTCATTCAGAAACTGTTGGATCAAAAGAAGAAAAAGCTAGCGATGTCCTTTAATTTGGCATTTAGATATATCGACGACGTTTTGCCAGTTAATAATGACAATTTTCATACATATGTCAATGTGATATATCCCAGCGAACTAGAAATTAAAGATACAACAGAATCAAGCACACACAGTTCATACTTAGACATTTTACTTAATATAGACACAGACGGAAAATTGTCAACTAAACTATACGACAAACGCGACGATTTCGGCTTTCCCATCGTACATTTTCTACATTTAATTAGTAATATCCCTTAGTCACCCGAATATGGAGTTTATATTTCACAAATGATCCGATATGCCAGGGCGTGTACAACATATGAACATTTCATATACAGAGGTAAACTACTCACTGACAAATTATTGACACAGGGATATCGAAAATTGCGTTTTATGTCAACGTTCCGCAAATTTTACGGTCGGTATAATAGTCTTCTTTGCGATTACTCACTAAGTGAAATGTTGAGTTGTCTTTTCGTCGGCGGTTGTTGAGACCTCTGTACCGATTGTGACGAGGATTCACTCCTCAGGTATTTCATTGGACTTGACTGTGGACTCACGGCGGGTGGGACCGGTCGACAGGGGATGCTTACTCCTCCATGGCACCTGATCCCAACTCTTGGTTTCCAGAGGTCCGTGTTTGTCCATTTTTACCGGATTTGTATCTATGTCCTGGACATTCTATTGAGTTATACTTTGGTATCTGAGAATTATTTTTTATATATTTGACAAAATATAACATAATATCATTCTTTTGTCTTTGATTATTGATCCAATATTTGGAGCTTTGTGCTGATACTAATTACATATGTTTCCAAGATTGTTATAATGATCAATTATTTTGGAGACCTATAAACAGTCCATTCGTTTTAAAAGAATTTTTACTTTTTTAATTTTCAAAGTTGCAATCACTAATTATATGTGGTAACTAATGAATAAACCATTTCTCACGTTTATTGCCGAAAGAAACTATTTTAAAAAGGCTGCGATTTCTGTTGACTTTATTACTTCTCTCAAAACTCGATCAGAGTGCTAACATGGATTATTTTATAGATTTTTCATAACCTGTCAAAAATCCATTTCCTCCAAATTTTATTTGGGGAACAGGAGTTACATGTGATCCAGGGGCTAATATATTTTCACAATTTTGGGTCAAAGAACATAGACATTGATAACAAATTATTTTTTAAGTTACCTAGACTTATTAATTACGGTATTTGCCATAGATGGTATTTTTGTCATAGATCTATAATTTCTATATATAAAAAAGAAAATATAAATGGAGGATCGTTTTGGGTTATATCGTTTTCAACGATTTTAATGTTTTTTTTTTTAGTTTTGCCTTTTAACTTTTTGGCAACCTACCGGCTTGAGTGCAAACATGGCTCATTTGGAACAGAT
Source organism: Atrina japonica (assembly GCA_030159075.1). NCBI lineage: Eukaryota > Metazoa > Mollusca > Bivalvia > Pterioida > Pinnidae > Atrina > Atrina japonica. The sequence goes on along the minus strand of BROG01000032.1, from coordinate 689,708 downwards.
AATAATTCCCATGGGGAAAACAGAGGACCCGATGTCGAACAGTACAAAAATCTATTAAACGTTTACTCATACTGATTTAGCCTATTGATGCTTCATCTGAGTCTACATGTTATTGACCATTTATAATTAGCTAGAACAATATCATATATCATACAATGAATTCGAAGTTTATCGACCTAATCATATCTTCTGTAATCATTATCATTTTATATAATTATTTTTATATCATTTTTATTTTATCATACCTTGATAAATGTAATTTAATTTCAAGCACTATAACAGTTGTAATTACAAAACTTATAAAATTCCTTTATTTTTCTTATGTTCCTGCGTAATAACATTTGCTTGTCGTATTCATATGAAACTGCGTAAAATAATTTGTTAGACGTAAACAATAAACAAGATGCACTGTCTGATTACATTAAAACGTGACTCATTTTATGAAATATTACACAAAATTTGTATTAAAATTATATGAGGTTTGGTAAAATTGACTGTTGTTTAAATGTTAATTAACTTTCATTTTATAAACAAAATATTTGTGAGATATAGAAGCAGAAGGTGAGAAAACGGCATTTCTTAACGATACCGAGTTTACTCTTAGAAGAATTAAAGTATTAGTCAGGAATGTGTTTATACACATATTTACCCAATTTACCTTCAAATAAACAATCTACATTACTGATATTTTAATAGTGTCTATATTATGCATTATTTTATAATTCATTTAGTAGTTCTTTAAGTCATACATACACCCAATTAAAATATCCTATATTTAGCAAAAAAAAATCACCGGTGACATTTTGAAATATTTTAAACAAGCAAACAATGGATTCCATAATATTATGAAGTTAAACGGGCATGTCACCACACACCCACCAAAATTAATGGCGTTGCAAAGTACACACACTTACTTGTATACACCTCATCTGTACAAGATAGAGCAAACTCCATATAAAACATATTTTGTTTGAAAAAATTGATAATAAATACATATGTCTGATTTTATTTACTACAAACTTTCTTAAGTGAAATTATATTTTTATACTATGGCAACCAACCTTTTGATAACATTTACCAATTTGCAATGCCAAAGTACCCCTGTATATCAATAATCAACAAACTCTGAAACGATCACAATATTTGTGCTTCAAGGGTTATCTCCCCCCATGTCTTGCACCTGATATGTTATGAGAAAAAAAGAAATGGGTTACAAAAAATTAGAAAAAAAGATAACACTGACAACCGTGACAATATATATATATATATATATATATATATATATATATATATATATATATATATATATATATATATATATATATATATATATATATATATATATTTCAGAAGTTACATTTAATTTATGTTTAAATCAGGTACACTACAAAAGGTTGTGTAGCCACTCCTGAAATGATAGGAACAGAATCAGATCGGATATTTAGTAAACATTATGAAGTAGGATGCAAATTGTAGACTGACGTTACCTGGGACTATACAAGTGTTTACATTTTTTATTCTGACAGTTTAAAGGTGAAATCATCATGATTATTGACATAAAGTTATGGAATGTGTGAATACGTTAATTTTGTAATGGACATTGTTTGTCCCCCATTATTGTTGTGGCTTCCATTACGATATGAAAATTCTAGATGCCAAATTATTAAATACCAGGAAGAGCAAGAAACCGTATCATTTCTTCTCGTGAGAAGTAATTCTCGGATTTAGAGCACAATGTTTGAATATAAATAGTACAAATATCAAAGTATTGACCACCAGGTGATCCAAGAGGCCGTATACAAATTTAATGAATATTGAACAATCATGGACCCCGGAAGATCAAGAAGTAGGATCTGGTGCCATGGAAGAGTAAGCATTCACTGTCGACGGGTCGCGCATGTCTTTAGTCCACAGTTAAATACAAATAAAATAATAAAGGAATAAAATGTAATCCTTGTCACAATGGTATAGACGATTCATCAACCACTATAAACAGTAACTCGACATTTCAGTTAGTGAAATATAGTGATTACAGACAAGGTCATTATACCGACCAAAACATGATTCTTTATATTATACCGAACAAAACGTGATTCTTCATATTTGTGATAAGTAGTTTACCTCTGTACATGAAATATTCATATGGTGAACAAGATCGGGCGTATCCGAAACAGAAGCCCCTGAATGAAGTTGGCTAAATATGAATAAAGCAACAAATTGACATAATTTGCCGCAGGTTTGTCGAAAGAAATATTTCCAAAGACTACATATAATATGTTTCATTCAGAAACTGCTGAATCGAAAGAAGAAAAAGCTAGCGATATCCTTTAATTTGACATTTAGATTTATTATACCTCTAATATGTATCTTTACTTCTGATTAGTCATGTCACCCTGAAACATTTACTGTCACCTTCTATGGCGATTATGTCACCCTCTCGCGCATAGAAATGGGTGTGCGTAGGGTCCGTTTTTTTCTAGAAGGCTATGTGGTAATTTGGTGTAACATCCTGCACATAAATCTATGAGATATGAAACAGACATTTACTCGATGAAGGCTTGAATGGAAAGAAACAACAACCGATATTTAATGATTTGACAGAATTGATACATTGTTGTCAAATATATTTGCTGGAGACAGCCTTCATGAAGGCTTAAGATTAAAAACGACAGAAAGAACAATAAAATATATCGATAGTGTTGATTATCGAAGGCACTATGTCACATGTTACAATCGTTATGAACTTAAGTAGGTCAGTTTGTTAGTTAAGTTTTATTGCCTTTCTGTATACAAAAACAATTTTTTGCCCTTGTTTTGGTTTGACATGAACATTTGCTCACCCTGGGAGGGAGCCCTCGGATGACATAACGCCTCTCGGGTGGACAAAAATTTATGTCAACCCAAAACAAATTCAATAATTGTATAATATCGACGACGTCTTGCCAATTAATAATGATAATTTTCATACCTATGTCAATGCGATACATAATGTATATCCCGGCAAACTAGAAATTAAAGATACAACAGAATCAAGCACATACGCTCTATACTTAGACAATTAACGTACTATAAACACAGACGGAAAATTGGCAACTAAACTATACGATAAACGCGACGATTTCGGCTTTCCGATCGTATATTTTTCACATTTAAGTATTAATATCCCACAGTCACCCGCATATGGAGTTTATATTTCACAGATGATCCAATATGCCAAGGCGTGTTCAACATATGAACTTTTCATATACAGGTGTAAACTACTTACTGACAAATTATTGACACAGGTTTATCGAAAACTGCGTTTGATGTCAACGTTCCGCAAATTTTACGGCCGGTATAATAGTCTTGTTTGCGATTACTCTGTTTCACTAAGTGAAATGTTGAGTTGCCTTTTCGTTGGCGGTTGTAGAGACGTCTGTACCAATTGTCACGAGGATTGTGGACTCAGGGCGGGTGTGACCGGTATACAGGGGAGGCTTACTCCTCTATGACACCTGATCCCACCTCTTGGTTTCCAGAGGTCCGTGTTTGTCCATTTTTTTACCAGATTTGTATTTATATCCTGGACATCCTAAAGATTTATACTTTGGTATCTAAGATTTTTATATCTTATTGTTAATTAGAAATTCCAGCAAATATTTGTATCATTTCAGTGTGTTAGTGTGTAGAATACAGAGTGATAGTGTTCACAATAAGTATCATGATAACCATTGACTACATATTTAAATGATCGAAAAACCACTTTTACCGAAACACATCGTTTTATGTTTAATGGTTGTAGAAAAGTCGTGTGTTTTGAAAAATTATCAAATTAAAAATTAAAATTGTGTGTATGTAATTTACCGCTGATTTACACCACCTCTGAAATAAGCAATTGAAATGTACTTTTGATTCTGTCGCTGTCTCGGTAATACGGATGCGTATTAAGGCCACCTTAAGTTTTTTTATTTCTCATTTTGCCAACTTGTTGGCTTTTCTAACTTTTTTCTTGCTTTTTCAACTTTTTTTTTTCGTTTTGCCCACTTTAAAGTTGACATTTCCAACTTTTTTCATGGAATTTCCACTTTTTTTTATCGTTTTGCCAACTTTAAAGTTGACTTTTCCAACTTTTTCTTGGAATTTCCAATTTAATTCTTGGCTTTTCCAATTTTTTTATGCACTTGTCAAGATTGATATAAATATGACCTACATTTTAAAGAGGCACTCGGACAGTATTTATAGAATAAATATAACATCTATAACGTAGTTTTCAATTTTAAGCTACCGTGTAAAATACTACGAGACGATACAATTACTGATTAGCAATCACGCGATTATTCGTTATAATGGTGGAGTTAAAAGGAAAATGATGATACATCTACATCGATACTATCTTGAGAGGCTATGGTAGTGACGCATATTACCAGAAATTGTGCATATATTTGGTGAAATGTAGCGTTGATACAAATAAATTAAACATTTGGAACATAATTAATTATTTAAAACCGTAGTTTATTAAATGGATGCGTTTTAAGTTTCTTTTCGATATGATTCTTAAATTTTATATTGCTTAAAGTCTTATATAACTTCAGGGGACGACTTTTGTTTTGTCAGCTCAGATTATTTAATTTCAGTACGTCACAAGAAGGAATATTTAAGACAGATTTTTTTCAGTATTTTGTCTTTATAATAAAAATTGTAGTATAACGTAGTGTCAGATCTAGACATGTTCAAAGGATTAACATAAATATATACTAACTCAAAACTCGGTAACTGTGCATTAGATTAATTAACACGTGTTGTCTAGAAGTAAAATAATAAACTACAAGGTAGTTTTAGAGACGCTAAACTTAAACTCTCTCTCTCTCTCTCTCTCTCTCTCTCTCTCTCTCTCTCTCTCTCTCTCTCTCTCTCTCTCTCTCTCTCTCTCTCTCTCTCTCTCTCTCTCCAACTGATTACACTTATTTTTTTCCAAGACAAAAATCATAAGAAATAATACAAGGCAAAGGTTTCGGTGAAATTATAAAAAAAACAATAATTATAAAAATTAGAGAAATAACAGGAAGCACTCGGGGCACTTAATTGATCACTTGTGTGGTCTTACTTGAAAATCAGGAGGGTTTTATTATATTCATTTCAAAGAAAACAAAAAGAACAATAAAACTTGCTAACTGTATAATCAGGTGTAAAATTACAAACATATCTGTATATACACGCGTTTGTGTAGACTTGTCCGTTTCACAAGATGATTGAAATGTCTGGTACACAATGTGAAATTATACCTATTTTCATCATTTTTCCTACCTTCTGGAAATAAATGTCCGCGTTTAATCACGTCCGTATATCAAAAAAGGTATTAACAAAACCTGAAACTAAATTGAATAATTAGTCTGATTTTACATATTGTCCAAGTGATAAAACAATGAACATTAAAAAATTAACATACATTTATCACATTAATGACAGAAAAATTGTAATTGGAAAGATGTTTCAGGAGATTTTGTGTTAAAATGGTGTTTTACGCCACACTCAAAAGTTTCGGTTAATAAGAGATGACGGCAATTTATGATAATTGAGGAAATATTTCTTGAAATGTACCAGGCACCAATGACATTCTACAATTGACCAAATTTTTCCTCACATAGGCTGTTTAGTTTCTTAAGTGCGAAAACCCGCATTGACTAAATGATATAATGTTTGTGATTTTTGGCGCCTTTAAAGGGACATTAGCTGTGTTTGCCAAAAATAATATTTCGATTTTTTCCACTTTAACAACTTGTTTGTTTGTTTGTTTATTGTTGTTTAACGTCCAACTCAAGAATATTTCACTTATATAGAGACGTCATCAAATGTCGGTGAAGGGCTTCAAATTTTGGCCTATGCTCGGCACTTACGGCCATTGAGCAATGAGGGTTCTTTACCGTGCCGACACCTACTGCGACACGGGACCTCGACAGGAAACCAACCTGACTGAGCCCGGCCGGCTGTTAACAACTTGTACTTGATGCAAAAAATAAGAAATAAGAGCTATACACAAGCATAAAAAATCTTATATTTCTATATGGTGTGTGCAAATAAGGCCAAGCCGTGTATTATATGTATATACAAATAGTAAGGTTGAATTAATCATTTACAAGTGAATAATTGCCAAACTGAGATTATCAAGCAATTATCAAAAAATATGTATGGATTAAAGAATTGTAATGCCTGTGTATACCTCATTTGTTATATTTCATCTATCAAAGTAGTGAAAAAGCAAAAACAATACAGCTAATGCCATTTTATCTACTTACCCCATGGCAGCTTATTTACAAGAGAGAATGTTGTTAGTAATTAATAGAGTAGATGAGATACAGTATCATATATTTTTTGTCTTCTATGTAAAATGTCAAATTTAGTTAACGAATTATTTACCTGTTGCACTCATCTGCTTGAACGCAACTGATCCACCTGAAGCAAACAAACGGACACAATATTTGTTCTCATACAAACTATGTACATGTGAAACAAACATTGTTATACACTAAACATAGTATGATTTGACCAAAAAAATACAGAAAAACTAGGTCCAGTTTCACTGTTACAACTTCTGCATTATGGCATTACATTATTTCTGATCCACCACGTTTTACAATAAATGAATCAATTAATGTTTAGAGGCAATGCGCTCCGACAGGGCGGATACGTGGCAGGAAACGATTTGATTATGACCATAGCAAATCCCTTTGCAAATATGCGGCCTTTGGCAAATCCATTATCATAATACTCCTTTATTTTGGCACCCAATAGTATATTATATCCATTCAATAGACCCTTCCGCGTTAATTACGGTCCTGTAACTTTGAGTGGCAAATGATACAGATAGCCGCAATAACATAGACGTCGGAATAGAAACTGATTGTTTCTTGTTGTCATATTTCGGGAATCTGTATCATTTTGCCTCTCAAAATTACTGGACCACAGCTGTCGTGAAAGAGTCTTTAATTCCGAGCTTCTTGACGGCGTTACTATGGTTTACATAATTTGATTTTAATATCTTCTTAAAGGGGCATTAGCTGTGGTTACCACAATCTCATTTGGATTTTTCTTATGTTACCACTTGTAGTTGATGTGCAAAAACAAATAAGAGCTATACACAGGCATATTCCTGTCAGGTTTAGTGTGAAATTCATTTTAGAAAAGTGTGGTTGAGTTGATCAATTGCAAGTAACAAAGTACCAAACCTGGGGTTTCTCTAGCAATTTTCACAATATGTATAGGAATTTAAGAATTTTTATACATAAAATTGTCGTTTGAATGATACTAAATGGTTTTATTTGATGAATTCAAACGGCAGCATTGGATATGTATACATAAACAAAGGCATATATAATTATGAATATTTGAATTCGGAAACAATACGAAAATTTACACGAATATCAATCTCTCGTCAAATAAAATTAATTTGCAGTAGTCTATGTATATATTCCATTAAACTGACAAGCAGAGCAGATTAAAATCAACTTCTGAAGTTAAACAAATGTATCTGTAGCTTACTGCTTACCTTAGGTCACAGATGTCAGGTGTATAACATACAGTTTCACTGTATTGGAAAATGCAGACGATATACATATAGTATATATCAATCATGTTTAAACTTTACTCAAAATATCAGAGAAAAATGACGATTATTTATAAATTTTTACAAAAAAACTATAATATCGATGGCGACAAAAGAAGACCCTCGGATTAGAAAAATATCACAATGAAAATTAAACGAAAACTGAAATTACAAATTGATAGACATTATAATTCTTATTTAAAATTATTTCTACAAGCATATGACTTTATGCAATTTGAAATCTGAAAGCATTTAATTTTTTGAACCTTTCATTAGTATGGCTCACTTTTCCATGAAACCTGATAAATGATTTGACATTTCTACATATCCTTATTTGTATATCCAGGTGCTGATTTTCTTCTTGTTTACAAGCTGGTAACAAATGCTTACACGACAAAATATCTAGTCAAATTACTTGGTAAATCATTGCCTGTCAAAATGAACAAAATATGGTATTTTTATTGAAGGTTTTGCTTTCCAAATGATGTAATTTACGAGATGCATTTATTTATCATTGTGTACCTTAAATGCAGATCGGCTTATATTAGATTCTTTAAATTCAAGTCATGCACGTATCATTGGTGGTCGTTTTATTGTTTTGAGCAGTTACTGTCATCAGCTGTCGTGTGACAATGTTACTTGTATAGTGAGTACATTCAATAAAACTCAACTCAATTTGAACTTACATATGTAACAAAGTTTATAGGTATATCTTAATTTTGAACATAGATATAGTAACAAACATCGACAATTCAATATTAAATAAGTAACTATCATACACATAACAGGTTATAGTTTTGTCAAACATTGGAGCCAAAATAAATGTTCAACCCGATTGTTTCTGTCAGTAAGACTTTATCATTTAAGCTCGAATCTACAATAGATGTAATAGAAGTGCGAAAAGGGGCCAAATATCTAAGAATAACCACTGTAAAAGATGAACACCTTAATTTTGGAAAGGTTCTGTTTTAAGCGGTGCGATCCATTCGAAATAGTACTTTAACATAAGAATATCAACTGGTACCTGTACTGGGTTTATGTATACCATTGGTCAATCAGCAATGGAAACGACCCATTGGTTGTAAATAATATTTACCATGTCTCTACTAAATATGACTACACTTTGTGATGCGGTCACGCCCCCCCCTCCCCCCCAGCATTAATTATTCTCGAATTGCACCCCATGAATTAATTATTTTCGTAATGCACCCCCTGTTCGGAACTTTTTTTATTTATACTGTGATCAATGAAAAAAAAAAGTTCAGAGAAGGCCTATCATCCGTTTCCGGTACATTTAATCGTCTGCTCGTTCGGCGTCATCAAAAATCAAAAACCGGAACACGGAGAAAGTATTCATAATAATTTTGTCTGCAAGAAAATTGGAATTAGAAAGTACGTTTTTCCTGTTGTATACCGTGATGTATTTTAATATTTGTAATTTGGACATAATGTTTATAATATGACCATCTTGATATCATAGTCCTTCTCAGCCCTCGGTCCCTATATCATCACTCGGGTCTTCGGACAGAGCAGGAGTATGATATCAAAATAATCCTATGATAACTTCTATACACATAATGCCAATTAATGATAAAAGAGTGCAGCTTCTATTTTATACTTTCTGTTCTTGCTCAATCGTTATATCAACCTAAAAACCACTTTGTAAGTTGATATAATAATCCAACAACTAGAACATATAGATTATAATGACGTCATAATGGTAGTGATGTCACGATTGTCTTTGTTTCATATCCCACTATTTTACTAGTATACGCGGGTATAAAGCAAAGATTTCGTATTTAACCTTCTTACTAATAAAGTTCAGACCACAAATAAGGAATTATTGTCCTGTATCTCTAGGTAGATGTATGTGGTCATGATTTCAGTTTTCATTTTTAAACTTATCTAAGTACAAGTGTTTTCAGTGGACAGTGCTCTCGAACTTTTCATCATCATTCATTTTGATTTGCATTACCTTAATTACAAGCTATTTCTCAAATTTTTTTTCCCTCCAGATTGTATGCACAAATTTTTGTGGTAGTTATGATTTATTGCTGGCATTTTTTACACTCTACGTCAGACGAAGGTCATGTCTTTTCTTTAAAAAGAACTAATAATTGTTTTTGTTTAATCTCTGATATTTGATAGCTAAAACATCAAAATACATGATAGGACATAGGTAGCAATAAATTATCCCTCTGGTGCATATGTTCTCTGCATACTTTGTTGATTGAACGAAATATTATAATACAAGGTTATATACTGTACGAAGTGTCATATATGTAAAAAAGAAAAAAACTGAAAACTGTGTTATTAAGGTCGACATAAGTTTGAATTAAATGCCAACTACTGCGTTCGATGCTAGACAGATGCTAAATTCAGTTGTCCGACTCACTTTTATCCCATACTCTATCTCTAACAGATTTCAATGGAATACCTACCTCTGAAAAAAACAGCATTCTATCCCCAAAACACGGCGAAAACCCGCATGACACTGAAGGACGTGTGAAAAACAGACCCTATTAAACATTAAACAACGGTAAAAAATAAAGGCAATGTTAAGCAAAGAGGTTCATTTAGATTGAATCACTACGTTACTGATTACCCTTGGGAAATAAAGATCTTTGTGCATTAGATCATAGACTTTTGTTTTAATGACTAAGACAGTCCAACGAGTGGATATAAATACCGAAATTACCACTATTTGCCAAAATTACCAAATAAGTTACCGACATTACCAGAAATGTTACCGAAATTACCACTAAAATGATCGATAATGATGTTAAAACTGATTTCTTTGCAAATTCGTCATATAAGAAAGCCAACTAATATCACTAATAAGATTCAATTTACTGTTTTAAATTAATTATATTAAAAGTAAAATATTTAAAAAAGTAAATCATTTTTTCGCATCATTATCTATCGTTTTAGTGGTAATTTCGATAGTGTTTCTGGTCATTTCGGTATATAGTGGTAATCTCGACATTTATATGCCCCGCAGTCTAACGGAAAAGTGGTCCGGTTGAGATTAATGTCGGGAAATAAGTAAAGTGTCAAATGCAATATTAACTTCAATATATTTATCTACTGTCGTATTGACTTCATACCCAATTCCCGAAAATGGTGGAAATACCATAATATAAAACATCTCAGATACCAAAGTATAAATCTTTAGGTTGTCCAGGACACAGATACAAATCCGGCAAAAATGGACAAATACGGACCTCTGGAAACCAAAAGGTGGAATCAGGTTCCATGAAGGAATAAGCATCCCCGGTCGACAGGTCACCCGCCGTGAGTGCACAGTCAAATCCAAATGAAATACGTGAGGAACGAATCCTCGTCACAATTGGTACAGACGTCTCGACAACCGCCAACGAAAAGGCAACTCAACATTTCATCCAGTGAAACAGAATAATCACAAACAAAACTATTATACTAACCGAGATACCTGTGTCAATAATTTGTCAGTGAGTAGTTTACACCTGTATATGAAATGTTCATATGTTGAACATGCCTTGGCATATCGGATCATTTGTGAAATATAAACTTCAATTGCGGGTGACTGTGGGATGTTACTACTTAAATGTGGAATGTTTACGATGGGAAAGTCGAAATCGCCGCGTTCGTCGTATAGCTTAGTTGTCAATTTCCCGTCTGTATCTATAGTAAGTAAAATGTCTACGTATGAAGCGTGTGTGCTTGATTCTGTTGTATCTTTAATATCTAGTTCGCTGGGATATATCGCATTGACATATGTATGAAAATTGTCATTATTAATTGACAAACCGTCGTCGATATATCTAAATGTGAAATTAAAGGACACCGCTAGCCTAAAAATCAGAATCTAAGTTGTTAGAAAGAAAGAGATGAGAATAACAATTAATATCCATAAACACACACATACATAATAACATAACATAATGTGTATATACAACATATTCATATCAAAATATGAACACATTTAAACATGCATATACATTCTAAACAAACATAATAAACTGACATACAGATTTACACACAAATATTTATACGAGTCTACATAGCAAATAACTTAACCATGCACACAAATCTACACGAATACGCCTACAGTGAAATACGATATGTGCAGGAAATTCAGTTTGGCATGCGCACATAATTAGAATAACTATCAACTGTATGCAGATATAAAATTAATTCATTTCTTTATAATGCGTTTTACTTTCTATATTTGTTTTCTAAAATATGTATGAAAACAATTTCACCATTGTAAATATTCAATAGAAAGAGGTCATTAATCCGGTACTGTGACAGGTGCGTGACTTTGACAACGTAGGTCGAATCCGTATGTCGACACTGTATACTATAGCCACACTTTCGCGGATATTATGTTGGACGCTTGCTCACAACTGTATACATGTAAAGACGTATAGCCGGTTCAATACCTACTATCAAACAAATAAAAAAGCCAAATATAGAAATGGCAAACAAGGTCATTATATCGACCTTATGTGCGAAGTGGTTTTTTTTTCGAAATAAAGCCCAGTACAACTCAAAAACTAAGTCTAACTGCGCCACGATCTTGATAATGAGTATCAATGTGATTTTAGCGCAGTAAAAAAATGGAATTATCTCGAGATAAACTAGGCTTGGCTCATTATTGTGATTTTGGTGTGATTTATCAGTTACACTGTCTCACTAACTAAAATCTTGAGTTTCTTGTTTGATGGCGGTTGTTGAGATGTCTGTACCAATTGTGACGAGGATTCGTTCATCACGTCTTTCATTTGGATTTGACTGTGGACTAACGGCGGGTGTGAACGGTTGACAGGGGATGCTTACTACTCCATGGCACCTGATCCTACCTCTTGATTTCCACCGGTCCTTTTTTGTTACGTTTTACCAGATTTGTATCTATATAATAGACATGCTTTAGATTTATGCTTTCGTATCTGATATTTTTTTTTATATATTTAAACCTAGTTTGTGCCAATTTAACCTAGTTTTTCTCCAGTTAAGTCCAGTTTTTCTCAGTAGCCCACATTAACTCAAGAAACAATAGTTTTAACTGATAAAAACTATTTTAACTGCGACAAAAACACAAATGTGAGTTATTTCTCGAAAAAATGATATAATTCAGAAAAACTAGGTTTAATTTGATTTGGGTCCATTTTAAAAGTAAGTTTAACTCGAGTAAGACTCATTATCGTAGTTTTGACGTGCTTTTTCAGTTAAACCTAGTTTATCTCAGCTTAACCTTGTTTTTTTCAAATAAACCCAGTTTTTCTCACTGGCCCACATTCAGCTCGAGAAGAACTGTTTTAACTGAGAAATATTTTTAACTGCGCAAGAACCACAGATGTGGGTTATTTTTTCTCGAAAAAAATAATAAATAGAAAATAAATGCAATTGAGAAAAACTAGGCTTAACTGCGCCAAAATTACATTTACCAGCATCAATTTCATTTGGGCGGAATAAATAAAGTAGGCTTATCTCAAAACATTTCCCATTTAAAACTAGAGTTTATCAGCAACCCAGATTTTTTTCCGAAGGAAACCTAGTATATCGACATTGTATTCCAAAGTTCTTGGGATTTTTTCATTCCTCATAGATACGGTATGGAGAATTCCAAAATACCATTAATTTAACCAAATGAATTAAGAACAGTTAATGAGTTATTTGAAATATATAATGTATTAGATTTTCATGTAAAGCAGTAATAAATATTTAAGTCTTCATTGATTGTATCACTTTGTCGACTCCTGGAAGAATAATTGGCGAAACCTCGTTATAATGCCACTCCTTTTATATCAAGAAATACCTCAGAAGGCTGCATTATAACCGGGGATCATTTTATATACATTTCATATTGTTATTATTGTCAAAAATAAATAAAAATTATGACCTAAAAGTAATTCCTGTTGTCATTTAATAATGTTGTACAGTACATTTTACTTTCGATGTATATTACCTTGCATAGATAATGGAACAAATGATACCTGTCAGACATATCAAAACTGTATTTACTGGTAATTTTCGATCTCTATTAATTTTTGCCATTTCGTTCTTAAATAAACGAAAGTTTAGTGATTTAGGGCGACTTTAAGACGGTTTGAATATATGTTGTGTGGCGAAAATACGCAGGTATACGGTATTTTAGAAGAATGCATTTCTTGGCCATCTAAAACGAATATATATTATATTTTATAACCTTGAAACATCACATATATACAAAGCCTAATGCCTAATACCTTTAAATAATAATTTTAGTGTTGAAAATATAGACAGTTATGATACCGGATACCAGATTTTTAGGATAGGAGAGAATGATAAAATAACAAAACATCAACTCTTTTTGTGGTCTATGTTGTTGAAATTTCTAGCATCGAAGTATGCCTGATTACGAGACATCTTTGCCAAATTATCAGATGTCCAAAAGGTTTTGATTGACACCAATAAAAAAGACAATTGAAAATCTAAATATATTCTATAGTAAATAGGAGATCAATTAAAATGTTGTCAGGATATTATTCGAAAATATACTATTTCCTAATATCTTCACATATACGAGTTACCACTATAAAATCTCAGATACCAATATATAGATCCACAGGATGTCCAGAATGCATATACAAATCTGGTAATATTGGACAAATACTGACCTCTGGAAGCCAAGAGGTGGGATCAGGTTCCATACAGGAGTAAGCATCCCCTGTTGACCGGTCACACCTGCCGTGAGTCCATTGTCAAATTCAAATAAAATAGATGAGGATGAAGACATTGTCTCAATTGGTACCGCCGACTCAACTACCGCTATCGAACAGGTCATTCAAAGGGCCAATGCAATATCATGACAAATAATGAATGTATGAGATTTGTGGTTAATTGAACTAATCAATCACATAAAAAGTGCCTGTTATGTATTAATATGAAGAGGAAATATTTATCGTCTTGCATGACTAATGTATAAATTATAAATATGACATAATCCTTCGAATATTTTCAATATCATACGGTCATTCACATTCTTGCTGACATTTGCATGTTATTTTTTTTCATTCTACATGTTTTTAAATTTATAGCATATTTATACTTGATACATGTTACTTAACCAATGCTCCCATAAATTTCAAACGCACATAATTATGTTTCCACAAAAGTACATTCCTCTGTATACTAACAGAGATTCACTATATGTAGTATATTTCATACGATGATGTTACAGTTAATAGTTAGTGACATGTTTTAAACCCCCAATATAAAAGGAAACGTTTTCTGTGTTCCGTCCAGAACAATTCCTCGACCAACAAATTATTAAAATAATTAGATTAATTATTCAATGAATTAATGAATGGAAATAAGCTGAGAGAATTCACGTTTTCTGTCAACATAATCCCTCAAACGTTTGATCAGCTTCTACGGGGTTTCAAACAGCTCGTTGACATATATAATTATATAGATATATAAATATTAGGCGATCAATCTATTATTTATCAATAGCCATATTAATTGACTCCGCCAAACTTCCCTGAAGGTTGTCTTCAATTTCAAACAGAATTCATCAGTTTGACTCTAAAACCAGATCTTTGTGGTAGTTCTGAGTACATCATCATCATCAGCAGCAGCAGCAGCATCTTCATCATCATCATCACCATCATCGAATCCGGTTCCATGAATGTAGAATTTCGAATTTCTAAATAAGTGATAAAAATTGTAAGCCAGTTCAGAACTTGAGGGTGTATGAATTTCAAGTTCTTGAAACTTACGTTTACGGAAGGCAACTTGTGTAATCTAATTGTACAGTCAATGTCTCTTTGCTTAGGTGCATTGTCATATGATAAAATTATATTCATCTTATAATTATTATATGCTTCTTTCATCCAAAACATTGTCGTTGAATGTGAGTTTGTTGATTCTTAATAATATGAAAAAAACTCAGATACCAAAGTATAAATCTTTAGGATGTTAGGATATAGATACAAAATCTGGTAAAACTGGAAAATCATGGATCTCTGGAAAACATTAGGAGGGATCTTGTGCCATGGCGGAGTGAGCATCCCCTGTCGACCGGTCCCACACGCCGTGAGTTCACAGTCAAATCCAAATAAAATGCGTGAGGAACGAATGCTCATCTCAATTGGTTCAGACGTCTCAACAACCGCCAATGAAAAGGCGTTCTCTTGAGATAAAATTCATGTTTATCGGAAGAATTGGAGAAAGATTTAAAGAAGTAAAAATGAAAAAGTACCAGTTGATAATCGAAACTCAAGTCCATTAGAATACGACAAATTAGATGGTCTCAACATGAAGAACAATTGCAAATCCCAACGGGATAGGACTAAATGTCCGGAAGGAGTCCTCTGCCAGCATGCCACAACCATCGAAATGTTACAGGAAACCTCTCGAATTCATAGAAAAGGTCAAGTTCGGTTACTCTTATCAGAATGTTTTAAATTTTGAAGTTGGTTTTTCTATACCATAAAGATTATGTGCCATTATTTAGGAAAATACAGTTTTCGTAGGAAGCTGAATTGTGTGCGTTGCTAAGTCAGATTCAGTTTTGTACTTTAAAATCAGAACGTAAAGAAGCCTTGTTTCAATCAAGTATTTTGTCACGATTGTAAGATCAACCCTGATTTACCAAAGATTAACCACGAAGTGTAAAATATCAGTCATGAAGTACCAAAGATCAGCCGTGAACTAATACTACCAAAATCAGCCGTGAACTACCACTATCAAAGATCAGCCGTGAACTACCAGTACCAAAGATCAGCCGTGAACTACCACTATCAAAGATCAGCCGTGAACTACCACTACCAAAGATCAGCCGTGAACTACCACTATCAAAGATCAGTCGTGAACCACCACTACCAAAGATCAGCCGTAAATTACCACTATCAAAGATCAGTCGTGAACCATCACTTCCAAAGATCAGCCGTGAATTAACACTACCAAAGGTCAGCCGTGAACTACCAACGATAAACCAAGACCAAAAATCAACACGAAGTGCCAAATATCCGTATAATAACCGTAAACTACCAAAGATTAGTACCTAATATCAGCCGTGAAGTACCAAAGATCAGCCGTGAAATACCAAAGATCAACCACAAAGTACCAAAGATCAGCAGCGAAGTGCCAAAGATTGTCCGGGAACTAATAAAGATCAGCCGTGAGGTACCAAATATATCAGTCATGAAGTACCAGATTTAAGTACTAGTGTATATTTGTCTGAATAAAATTTAATGTCCTCCAAAGGGAAGTATCAGTATGCGAAAAAACAGAAAAACACTCAAATTTCACTGGAGCTTTGTATTGTGCAGACTTAATACTATGTAACTGATATACATATTGTCGTCTTTCACTTGACAAAGGCCAAGCGGCCGAAAATTTGTGAAATTTGAGTGTTTTTCGGTTTTTTTTTTTTTGGTATATTTGTTTGTTTGCATGGTCGGCTCGACCTCAGCTTAATTATTGTACCATCGATTATCTACAGAAACAGGATATACTAAATATACTATTTCAAATTCTACCACGGAGTATCACTCAAAGATCAAAACTTCCTTTTGCATGTTGAACATATTTTTGAGTGATTACATATGCCGGGACTGAGAGTTGTGATTGAAATTTGTTACATGACTTTTGCTTTATTGACATTTAAAGCATTTCGCTGATCCTCGAATGATCTTTTAACAAAGAATAATTATGTATATCACAGTGCAAACTATTAAAACATGTTTTCTTGTCATTTTTACCGTTAAGCATAAAGCTATTGTGAGATAAGCCTAACAAAACATGCAAATTAAAAGAAAACGAAAAATATACACGTTTTTTGACGATTGGGAAAGAACAGGAAATAATATTCAATAACATGGGATAATAGATTTATGACGTGATATTTTGTCAAGTAACGATATAATTCAATATATTAAAATCAAATGATATCATATTGTCAACTCATAAATAATCCCTGAAATGAAATAATAAACTATATATATATATCTGTGTGCAGTGATAGAATAGAAATTACAATAAAATCGATCGATAGTAATATGTATTTAATACCTGCAATACCTGGTGTTAAGACCGTTGATAAGCTTCAATACAATATAACAGAATGCAATGATGATCCTTGCATATACAACATTGCAACCACTAATATATATATATCTGAGACTCAGTATAGCCTGTGCTGTAATAGGTAAAAAAAAACATAAATTAAACTGCGGAGACTAAATCCTAGTTTCACCACATGATCCCACCTTAGATGGATTTCCAGAAGTCCGTGTTTGTCCAATATTCACCAGATTTGTATATGTATCCTGGACATCATGAATATACTTTGGATTTGAAATTTTGTCCCAATATTACATAGTATGTTTATTTTAAGTGCGTTTTAATATCTTATTTGTCGTATTTTAATGGACCTGGAATTTACAATATTCATTGGTATTTCTTCATTATACATAATTTTCCTAGTTACCTTGTTCGATACACAGATTTATAGCATGGATAATACGGGCGTGTGATATCAATTGATCAATTGATTTTATTATACCTCTGATATGTATATTTACTTCTGACTAGTCAAAATCCTATCGCGTGATCTAAAACATTTCTTCATGTCACCATGAAACATTTATGTCACCCTCAATGACGATTTATGTCACCCTCTCGTGCGTAGAAATGGATGCCCGTACGGTTCGTTTTTTTTCTAGTGGGCCATGTGGTAATTAAGTGTAACCTCTAGCACATACAATGTCCGTTTCATAACCCATAGATTACTCGATGCAGACCGGAATGGAGAGAAACAACAGCCTAAATTTAATAATTTGACAGCTTTGATATATCGTTGTCAAAAATATTTGCTAGAGGCAAACTTGATGGAGGCTTAAGATTAAAAAAAGACACAAAGAACGATAAAACATATTGATAGTGTTGTGTACCAAAGGCGCTACGTTACACATGTTACAATCGTTATGAACTTACGTAGCCGTAGGTCAGTTTGTTAGTTAAGTTTTATTGCCTTTCGGTATAATAAAACAATTTTTGCCCTTATTTTGGATTGACATGAATATTTGTCCACCCTCGAGGTATTATGTCATCCCCGGGTGACATAACTCCTCTCGGGTGGACAAATATTTATGTCAATCCAAAACAAGGGCATATAATTGTATAATGTTCGGATTAAATTAGGGACTCTAAAACTGATGTTGACTACTCTCTAAACAAGTGGTCGACATTAGATGTGAAAGTCAAAATGTGTCATATTAACCATATACATTTATCCATATAAACCGTGACCCTATGTCAATGTGGGATGTTTAAAATCCATCACTGAATTAGCACAGCCCAAAGCCCCGGTATGTTTTGATATTTCATCAATATTTGGTCATTTCACACGGATGAAAAGTATTGAATTGACGTGAAATAACAACATATCAACAAAACGAATATAGCTGAAAATCAAAACTACTGTTCAGTATATAATTAGCCAGCTTGAATGAAAAAAGGTGAAATTAAAAGTCGGGGTAAAATGACTATACGTTTCATTTTCACAACAGAAAATATCTAGATGTAATTTGTAAAACATATGCCTGAACTACCCAAGGCTGGGTACCGTGTGTAAGACCAAAATTTAATTTTCGCGGAATCATATAGTTATGGTAAATATTTAATGATTTATTTTACACTCAAATCGTTATATATATATATATATATATATATATATATATATATATATATATATATATATAATATATATAAAATACGAATATTTAATAAATATGTTTACATTGCTTATATAAGGATTCGCCAAGCATCTTTGGCGTCTCCATGCGTCTTAAATTAGGATGCAATATGTAAAACTCTACAATTAATGATATTTTCTAGTAAACAAAGACGTATATTTTCATATTTTATGGAACCTAACATGATTTTTACATAATGGGCATCCCCCATAAATACGATACTCGCGTATAATGCATCATCTTTACATGTCAGGCATCACCCTAAATGCGTTACTTGTGCATAATGTACAATGTTCACATGCCAGGTATCACCCTGAATACGTTACTTGTGCATAATGTACAATGTTCACATGCCAGGTATCACCCTGAATACGTTACTTGTGCATAATGTACAATGTTCACATGCCAGGTATCACCCTTATTACGTTACTTGTGGATAATGTACCATGTACACATTCCGAATCAAAGGAAAATATCGTTAATTGTGCGCAATGCATTTTCAATCTTCACCCTATGTTTCCAAAGTACCCTAAATACGTTACTTGAGCATTTTGTATCACCTGGCATTTCAGGCATTAAACCTAAAAACGTAAAATTGTGCATTTAATAAACCATGCTCAGCATCACACCCTAAATTTTTATTTGTCCGTAAATGCACCATGTTCACATGTCATGCATCATCTTAAAATACGTAACTCGTACGTTATGCACCATGTCCCCATGCACGAAGCACCCTTAAATACGTAACGTCTACGTAATATATCAATAAACTGTTATTATTTTCAATCAAACCTTCATGATTTAGTCAATCAGATCTTATAAAAGAGTTTTTTAATATCGTTTACAGTTTCAACTCAAATGAAGGAAGTACAACATTGATATAACAGAAAATCAAAAATACATTTCCATACTAAATTAATAAGAAAAGTTGATTAACTGAAAGAAGACTTTATTTTTGTTCAACAATTTACATACCATTCCTTCTGAAATGTCTCCAGGAGTCCATTGTCTTCGCCACTTTTTATTCAACACATTTGTATAGCGCTAGGTATTCGCCATGAAAGAGATGGTTAATTTGTAAATTTTCTTCACGAAATTCACACAATATTTGTTAGATAAATAATTTCATTTATACTGACAGGCACCAGAAACTAAAGAATAACTTTCTGTAGCGACAATAAAGTAAACCATGTCTTGTCTTCTTCCATATTGCTTGTTTCTTTTGATAAAACCTGATAGTGTATGCATTTTGAATATATTTACTTATTATAACATGAAAGGTATAGATTTCGACGGTAATTTCAATTCACTTATTGATTTATTATATGTAATTTTTTTCAGATTGTAATATGTTTTGTTGTATCCAGTCTTGCAGTCTTATGATGTAAGTATGTTATTTACAGATGCTGAAAATAAGTCACTTTAAACCGACCGACCATTACATGGTGATAATGATTTCTTTTTGCTTTTATAATTTTATTACAATATTATTATCTGTTTCAGATGTTTTACTAAGTAATCAAAAGCATTCGCTTCTAAACAACAAAAGTCAGGAATCTATAATTTATCAAATTAACCACAAGTGCAGTTTTCGGGACATTTTAAATACTCTGTCTGCTTGTCGGGACAATATAGAGAGTTATGTATTGATATTTACGTTACACAACTGGACACAAACAATTAAAATGCGTATGCACGAATCATATGCAATAAATATCTTTCCCATTTTTTATGTTGGTGCATTGACAGCGCTGTTAAAATAGATACCGCCTTGTCATTTTTGACGTACTGCAGACTAGTAGAATTGCAGAAGTATTTATCAGGATTAAAATGTTGACATGATTTGAAAGAAGTCAAAACGTTCTAGTTTGGAATAAATTAATGACGGATTGAAATTAATAAATAGATGACAGATCCATTGACAGCCTATCACAATTACTGTAATTAATAAGAAGATTACGTATGCAAATATATTAATTAATTATATTTTATGATCACATAATCCCTCCCAAATGGACTTAAAATGAACTTTAAAATAAAAAAAATTGAAATATGACTTCGTCACTGAATATTGACCTTAAGTATGAATAATTAGAATGAAAACTGTATAAAAAGGGATCGTCTTGATCACATCAGATATCCTCTCGTTTCATTCCTGAGCTTTATAGTATTACCTTCATACAAGAGCGGTAAGTAAATATTTATTGATTCATTTTGTGACATGGTTTAACGAAATGTAATTCTATTACTGTACATTTTCAGTATTTGCATTTGCCTGTGTCATAGTTATCATTGGTAGTAAATGAAACTTTGTTTTGATTTCAATTCTTCAGACATCATCCATTTCAAAATATTTCTAAATTTTCGCTGCAAACAAAACTTAAACTTTTAACATGATACATGAAATTATGTTTTCCTGGCGTTACATTTGAAAACTGTTAATATTTAAAGCGAAGAGTTCAATGCTTTAAATAGTTGGAATTATTATGCATAAATACTATGTCTTTAAAATCGGACACATTTCGAAATTCATTTACATTTTGAATGATAATTTAATTAAACATCTCACTGTGATTATAATAAAGTTTAATATTCAGAGATGATCACTTTGTAAACGTATTGATAAATATGAAATTGGTTACGAATTCAAAAGTACGATAAAGAAAAGACGATTATCTTTCCACAACTAATTTACAAATTTTTTATTCAGGTTTTAAAACCCATGTTTTCATATTGGGTCAAATTTTACCAATGTTGAAAGATCAATATTTTTTTAACAGATTTTGTTACGTCTATAGGTTTGCGTTGCATCGGTGCTTCAAATTTTAGCAGTTACTGCTCGTAGATATTCCGCACCAAATATAAACATCATGGGAGGTAGCATATGGCCCGGCCCTATGGAAGTGGATCCGGCTATTTTTAAAAGTACTTTTGACATGTATCTTTTTTTCACCTGGATGGGTTTGGTGGCAAAACTAAATTTTGGATTTCTGTTAGGAGGTGGGGGCTATTACCCTTCCGCAGGTAATCTTAAAATGTCAGCGCTATGTTGTAAACTAGCTGGTGTTTTTCCTGGAAGAGCAAGATCATTTAGCGTCAGGTCTTAGGAAATGGCAACTTCTATGGTAATGCATATCTTCCTGGAGCCAGTCCAGCACTCAGAGGAGCTGTTGCTGGAGGTATGGTTGGTGGAGCTATCTCCAATCAATTCCCTTACGGAGGAAACTATGGTGGATATGCTTATGGCCTACCAAGTGGACATTCATATTTCTCCGGAAATGCCTATCCTCACTATTTCGGAGGATCAGTTCCATACTCTGGTTTAAGCAGTCCTTACGGTAGCCTCTACGGCACATATGGAGGATGGAATCCAGGATATCAATCTTCTGGTTATCCGGGATTTTATCCAGGATATTATAATTCAGCCAGTTTTTATGGCTCTAGTAATCCTTACGGACCTTATGGATCCAGATTCTCTGGTTCAGCTTACCTTAATGGACCATATTATGGAGGCTATCAAGGAGGATTTGGTGGAGCTGGAGGCCTTGGAGGATTCGGAGGACCTGGTGGATTCGGAGGACTAGGAGGAGTAGGAGGACTAGGAGGAGTAGGAGGACTAGGAGGAGTAGGAGGACTAGGAGGAGTAGGAGGAGTAGGAGGACTAGGAGGAGTAGGAGGACTAGGAGGACTAGGAGGAGGACTAGGAGGAAGAGGATTTGGAAGACGAAGACACTCTAAGAAGGTATGCATTGAAAGAATTAAAGTCTAATGAATGCATTTACAAACTAACAAATACATTTACCATCCCCATAAATTCATCATTGATCAGGATTTGAAGCGCGTACTTTATTATATTAAAGATTATCGATAGTTTTCCCCGCTTTATAATATTAATGGAATATCCACAAACTTAAATCGCACTAAATAGATTGTACTTGTATCAAAGAGGCATAAAATTTTATCTCGCCATTTTATCATAATTACTATACCAGTTGTAAGTGACATATGCTCAGGAATCACGTGAAAGTCTAGGTTTAACCCAATAAACAGGATGGACCCCCTTCAAATGCATGTATTACAAAACATCGTTCTGATTTTAAATATTTAGGTTCGACTAATCCGGAAATAAAAATATTTATTATAATTCCTTTTATTTTCTTGACTTTTATAGATTGATAGTTTTTTTTTTTAAATTTTACGACTTATTAACATACATACGTCGATATAATTTAACAAACTTCTTAACACATATTACCCCAAATATTAATCGGGATATTTTGTATACTTTCTATATTTTTCAGGTGTACTAAAGCCATTCCTGTTGAATCCGGTATTTGAATCAGTCTCAGTCTTGTTCTTCTATTAGTTATAGCCGTTTTGAATAAATAAAGCATTTTTCATCAACTTCTGTTTATCTTATTAACTACATGTTGTCCAAACTATTCTGCTTTTTCTTTAGTTTCACTGTTCATGTATTGGTTTCATGTATGACGTGAACTACGAAAAGAGTAGATTTCAAATTGAGAGTACATCTGGACTATAAAAAATTAATATTTTCGGAAGGTTTGTGGAAATGATCAGCTATCGTAATGTTATAAAGAATATAATATCTCAAATATCGAAGTATAAATTTACAGGATGCCCATTATACATATACAAATCTGGTGATACTGGACAAACACGGATCTCTGGAAATCCAGAGGTGGGATCAGGTGTCATGGAGGAGTAAGCATTCCTGTAGACCGGTTTCACCTGCCGTTTGTCCACAGTCAAATTTAAATAAAATAGGCGAGGAAGAAATTCTCGCCACAATTGGGTTCCTTAAAAGAAAGAAACTGTCCAAGCAGTAAAGAAATTTAAGATTACAGATTACCCCGTAGTAACAAGAGTGTCTAGTGTCTAGATAATACAAATACTTTATAAAGGATCTTTTACAACATTTTGGCATTAAATGAAGCAGGAAACACGGTAATTTGGTGTTTATTTCAAATATATTGAATATCACAGCTTACTCAAGGTATCTAAATTTTCGCTGCAATGCAATTTGAATAACGAAATAAGTTAAACTAATTCAAAATACAAAATCATTTCAACTCAATATCAACATTCACGTCGTAAATTAAAGGTTTTTAATAAGAATGTTTATGCCATAATCACAGTTTTTGAAGTAATTTTTACATGTTTCTACTGTAACTCGTGTTGTTACACAACTCTACGACGGTTGATTAAACAAGGCTGCGGTTGATTAACTGAGGAAATAAACAACAGTGTCTTCTCAGCGTTTTATACGAAGATGCATCAGGCCTGTTGCCGGCGGTCAGAGATTATATTGTAACATTAATTTAGAGAAAGATCTGTTATATAAGCTTCTTACAATGTGTCTACCTTTGACATATGATGCAATCTGAATTTTTTTTTTGACCGAAGCTAAATACAGGATTGATGTAAGCACGAGCCTCTATGGAAATCTAAACATAATGTAGAGTTTCCGATATGGTAGAAACAGGTTCAACAACTCTTGTTAGTTGATTATCATGTTTATCTAGCTCGGTAAACCTCGTAGCTGTTCAAATTTTACGAATTAACTAACTTGAGTTAGGTAAGCATGATATTCGACTGACATGCGTTTCAGAACCTCTATTTAAATAAACAAATTACGCTCAAATCAGCAGGTATGAAAACAAATAACTGATAGGTAATTAATATATATATATATATATATATATATATAATATATATATAGGATATATATATATATGCATGGTTTATATATATATATATATGTCGTGACAATCATCGGTCAATAAAGGAAAACTCTTAAAAGTCATTCAAAGCATACATCATATATAGGTTTTAGAACACAAAGCAATTACAGAAATGAATATGCACATGTTAATTGAAATCATTTCAAATGAGAATTTTTATATATGTGGATTAAATAAAAATACAATGTGCAGCAAGTTAATGATTCCAAAAATACATGTATTATATATATTGAAAATACATTTTGAATTAGGACTTTATCTTAATGGTATATTATTTTAAATGGAAAGAATTATGAAAAAAGTATTTAATAATATTGCTGCAATGCAATCCTTTATCATTTTAAAACAATATAAGGTGTTGGAGGGACTAGGATAAATAAGAGCAGATTCCCAAAGTTTGTCAAAACATTTTAACCCTTGTGTTGTTTCAGCATTAAATTTGTTAAATATATAAAAATCGAAGGACAGATACTAAAGTATAAATCTCCAGTGTGCCAAGTATACGATACATCAACCAAGTGAATATTGGACAAACACGGACCGAAGGTGGGATCAAGTTTCGACCGGTCCAACCTGCTTCAAGTCACGGTCCAATTCAAGTGAAATAAATGATTAATAAATCCTTGTCACAATTGGTACAGACGACTACCAAACCGGTATTCGAACATACTTGTTCAACATTTCATTGCAAACATGGCCATTCTACCGATCGTACAATATGGGGAAGTTGACTTCAAACGCGATTCTGGATATCCATGTGGCAATAACTTATACATACAGAAGTTTACTTATGTATATGAAATGTTCATATGTTGAAATGTTTTGCCTGTCTCAAAGATTAATAAAATTTTTATCTCGGCGAGGAGAACTGCATAATTGTATCTGTTGTAAGTGACAATGCTCAGGGATCAAAGTGTGCCTTGATTGCAGAATAATCATATACTAACTTCAACCATTTGAACAATGATAAAAATATACAATATTTATTTCACAACAATAAACATAAAAATAAGTAATGCAGCTTAAATAGATGACATTTTACGACTTATTAATTTTATACGTCGATATAAAAGGCAGCCCGCTGTTGGGAGTTCTTTAACGTGCTGATACCTTCTGTGTAACACGGTACTAAAGTTTTTTACTGTCTCATCCAGATTTGAATCAAACTCAGTCTGTTCAAGCTGGACTCAAACTCACGACCTCCCGATCAAGAGCCGAGCGCGCTAGTTTCGAACCTAAGCGACACGTGGTAAATAGTCGATTAGATATTTTTGCATTCATTGACAGTATTCAATACATTGAAACAGAAAAACATTGATTTTTGGAATAAAAGTTTGATTGTGAGAAGCTCGGCTATGATTAATATTAATCGGATGGTTTGTGAAATGCAGCTATCGTAATGTTATAAAGAATATAATATCTGGGCTCGATGTCTCAAAGCAATGCGGCAAGGCAGTTTGGAGTTCATATTAACACTGTAAATGTTTTACGGAGACGATATCAGCAAATTGGCACCGATCAAGACCGCCCACGATCAGGACTCCCGCGTGAACGTCACGTCGGCAAGATACATTTATACGAACGTCATATTTGCGTAAGTCCTTTGTACCGTAAGAAGACAGATTGCAAGAGCTAATTCCGTCCTTGATGTCCTGAAACTGTCCTGTTCTGCTTTGGTGTTAGTGTTGCGAGGTTTGCGTCATACAAGAAGGCATCGTCATTACAATACAGAGATTGTTATAAAGGATGTTTTCCGACAGTCGGCATTTCATCTCAACAGGAGTGACGGTCATTCTGCAGCAGGACGGCGCACGCGTTAATCTACAGCAGCAAAACGTGAATGGGCTTCCCTGGTCTGCGATGTCACCGGATACAATCTCCTATAGAAACTGTTTGGTATGAAATAGAACGACGCGAGCCAGTGTGGCTCAGTCGATAGTGCGCTCGACTCTGGATCGTGAGGTCGTGAGTTCGAGTTCCGTTTATGCCGGTTTCCTGTTTTCGAAGATTTTTACAGAAAGTACTGTAGCTGGAGGTTCCGTGTCGCAGTAGGTGTCGGCACGATTAAACAACCCTCACTGGTTCAATGGCTGTAAGAAATAAACAACAGGTATTCTCAAAAATCTGAAGATGCATCACCGGCATGTTGGTGACGTCTCAAGATTATAGTGTAAAATATTCTTGAGTGGGACGTTAAACAACAATAAACTAATCAAACAAACAATAAAACGACGTCTACGTAACAAGAGTCAAATCTGAATGCTTTTTTTGCCGCTTTGCATCGTTCTTTATTGATGCATATGGCGTTTCTGCATTACTTGAAACGTTAATGTCGAGTTGTGAAAATGCATCGGTAGAAACAGGTTCAACTAACTTGAGTTAGATTGATTATGATGTTTCGACTGACATGCGTTTCAGAACCGCTATTTAAATAAACAAATTACGCTCAACTCAGCAGGTATGAAAACAAATAACTGAAAGGTAATTAATATATATATATATATATATTATATATAAACAAATTACGATATATATACATATATATGAATACAAATATATATAGAATAGGTAATTATATATATATATATATATATATATGTCCTGGACATCCTATTGATTTATACTTTGGTATCTGAAATTTATATATATATATATGTCGTGACAATATCGGTCAATAAAGGAACTCTTAAAAGTCATTCAAAGCATACATCATATATAGATTTTAGAACACAAAGCAATTACAGAAATAAATATGCATGTTAATTGAAATCTTCAAATAATAATTATTATATATGTGGATAAATAAAAAACAATGTGCACAGTTAATGATTCCAAAAATACATGTATTAATATATTGAAATACATTTTGAATTAGGACTTTATCACGATGGTATATATTTTAAATGGAAAGAATTATGAAAAAGTATTTAATAATATTGCTGCAATGCAATCTTTATCATTTTAAAACAATATAAGCTGTTGTTTCTAAATCTCTCAGATTCCCAAAGTTTGTCAAAACATTTTAACCCTTGTGTTGTTTCAGCATTAAATTTGTTAAATATATAAAAATCGCAGATACTAAAGTATAAATCTCCAGTATGCCAAGTATACGATACATCAACCAAGTGAATATTGGACAAACACGGACCAAAGGTGGGATCAAGTGTCGACCGGTCCAACCTGCTTCAAGTCACGGTCCAATTCAAGTGAAATAAATGATTAATAAATCCTTGTCACAATTGGTACAGACGACTCAACAACCGGTATCGAACATACCTGTTCAACATTTCATTGCAAACATGGCCATTCTACCGATCGTACAATATGGGGAAGTTGACTTCAAACGCGATTCTGGATATCCATGTGGCAATAACTTATACATACAGAAGTTTACTTATGTATATGAAATGTCATATTTGCGTAAGTCCTTGTACCGTAAGAAACAGATTGCAAGAGCTAATATCCGTCCTTGACGTCCTGCAAACCGTCCTGTTCTGCTTTGGTGTCAGTGTTGCGAGGTTAGCGTCATGTAGAAGGCATCGTCATTACAATAACAGAGATTGTTATGTGTTCTGTTTACCGACCAGTCGAGATTTCATCTCGACAGCAGTGACGTCATTCTGCAGCAGGACAGCGCACGCGTTATCTACAGCAGCAAAACGTGAATGGGCTTCCCTGGTCTGCGATGTCACCGGATTTATCTCCTATAGAAACTGTTTGGGATGAAATAGAACGACGTGAGCCAGTGTGGCTCAGTCGGTAGTGCACTCGACTCTGGATCGTGAGGTCGTGAGTTCGAGTCCCGCCGGCGGCCGGTTTCCTGTCTTTCGGATGAGAAAGTAAAAAGCTGGAGGTCCCGTGTCACAGTAGGTGTCGGCACGTTAAAGAACCCTCACTGCTCAATGGCCGTAAGTGCCGAACACAGGCCAAAATCTGAAGCCCTTCACCGGCATTTGGTGACGTCTCCAAATGAGTGAAATATTCTTGAGTGGGACGTTAAACAACAATAAACAAACAAACAAACAAACAATAAAACGACGTCTACGTCAAGAGTCAAACCCCCTGCTACCTTGGCCGCTTTGCATCTATCTTTATTGTGCATATGGCGTTTCTGCATTACTTGATTCGTTCAATGCGTCGTAGTTGTGAAAATGCATCGGTGCAAATGGCGGATATATATATATATATATATATATATATATATATATATATATATATATATATATATATATATATATATATATATCCACGCTATTAAACTTGTGAAACTTTTTTGCACCGCCCTTACTTTCGTATCGACCATAATGGTCATAATCCGTCATTTGATGTTTGAATTGAAAGATAATGAATTATATTAAATAATGATATACATTTTATATTTCGTAAATGAATCTATAAATGAAATTACTTTACTACACAGTTTCTTTTTTCCGCTAGAATAATTGATAAACATTATCTGTGTATAAATAACACACTTGACCTAACCTTATTTTCACAAAATATATACGAATATAATGCTTGTGTATCGCTCTTATTTGTTACTGTACATCAATTACAGATAAGGAAAACAGAAGAAATCGGAATAATTTGTTTGGTAAACACAGTTAATGCCTCTTTAATTGACTATTTTATCAGGTGTAATGTGGCTATTCTGCCAGTGGAAAAAGATTCATGATGAATTGACCAAGATTCCGATTATGTTTCCGAAACAATGCATTAAAGGCACACACAGACACACACACACACACACACACACACACATATATATTATACATATATATATATTATATATATATATATATTATATATATATATATATATATATATATATATATATATATATCATCTGAATAAGGTATCACCAGTATTACACATTAATATATCACCCGAACAAGTTTCTTTCAACATCACACCTT
Source organism: Atrina japonica (assembly GCA_030159075.1). Lineage (NCBI taxonomy): Eukaryota > Metazoa > Mollusca > Bivalvia > Pterioida > Pinnidae > Atrina > Atrina japonica. The sequence goes on along the minus strand of BROG01000032.1, from coordinate 659,722 downwards.
CATATAGTGAAAAATCCATATACCCTGGTGGGGTCGAGTTTCATAAACATTTCGTGATCAGATTGATTTAAAACTTAAACTTACATCTGCCAAAGTAATTGTTTTTTATACGGTTATCCAGTTGTTGACCAAACAATTTTCTGCGAACATTTCCATAACCGAAAATGAGTAAAATCGGCCGTATGACAATCCCAAACTAAGGTTACCCCATCCCCTCGAGTTTTGTAAATTGGACAATATCGGCCTAACAAAATTTCCCCATCATTACCCCTACATATATCATAGCATATACCAATGTCACACAATTTTAATAAAGTTGTTGACTGTGTTATTTATTGTATATGATCATTTCCTTCACTCCACGTCGATAATTTACACTTGTTAACAGTTTCAGATGAATTGGCACAATTCTGATCTGTATTCTGGACTCACAAAGTCACGATAAACATTTCATATACAAGGACAAACAACTAGCTGTTATAGCGTATATAGTCAACATTTCGCATATTTATTTACACGGTCGTTATGAAAAGGCACAATTTCTGTATTCTGGACTAAAGTCACGTTTTCACTGTATAACTAGCTGTTAGCGTATATAAACATTTGAATTTACGTTATGTTTCCGTTTAAATTTAATTTAACATTGTTGAAATTTGATTACATGTGGACTAATTTTCATTTGAATTTGACTGTGGACTAACAGGTGGTGTGATCGATCCACAGGGGATGCTGATTCTTCTATCAACCTGATCCCACATCAGAGGCAGAGGTTCGTTTTGTCCAATAGTCAACAAATTTGCATATTGGAATTTAATTACCAATTAAAATCATACAGAATTTTTTTTGTTTGAATATATAAAAATTACAGATACTCGTACCAAAGTATTAATCTTCAGGATATCCAGGAAAGAATCTGGTGAACCTCTGGAATCCAGATATGAGATCAGGTACCATAGAGGAGCAAGCATTAGTCAGTAATTTCTTTAACACGATATATATTAATCATTTTGTTGTAATGAAACCTTGTTGACATTCAAACTCCTAATTGTGACCAATGTGTTTTTTAGAAAGCAAATATCATCTGATAAAATGAGCTTTATTGACAACAAAATGTTTGCATTTCACGTATGCATTTTATAGAATCAGACCAATTTATATTATGATATTTATCATTATTAATAAACATGGTACCGAAGACTCGTCTCTGATTCAATGTTAAACTTATCAATAATTAGCTTTTACCTCTATATAACACATATAATACAAAAAATCGTAGATAAACTTACATGCCTAAGCATTTCTTGAAGGTATGCCAGCAGAAGACGCAGCAGACTCCTTCCGGACACCTGGTCTTATCCTGTTTGGGATTCGCAATTGTTCTACATGTTGAGACCATTTACACATCTAATTCTTCGTGTTATAATGGACCTGAGTTTTGATTATCGATTGGTACTTCTTCAATTTTACTTGAATTACAAAGAAAGTGAAGCCGGCCTGGCTCCAGGTTGGTTTCCTGTCTTTCGGATAAGACAGTAAAAACTGAAGGTCCAGTGTCACAGTAGGTGTCGGCACGTCAAACGCCGTAAGTGCCGAGCATAGGCCAAAATTTGAAGCCCTTCGTCGGCATTTGGTGACGTCTCTATATGAGTGAAATATTCTTGAGTGGGACGTTGAACAACAATAAAACAAACAAAGAAAGAAAGTTTTTGATAAATCGTAATATACTCTAATTCACTTCATGATTTTTAAAGTCCCATAACTCTAGACAATACTGTTAAATATCGATCATAACTTCCACTTATATAAAGCCACATAGCAAATTTAGCTAATATTTGAGGAACGAACCTTTTGTTATTTGTCGGAATCAAATTGCTGCAAAGAGACCAAATACAATTTACCTTTTAGATTTTGGGGTATACCGATGTGTGTGCACAGATTCACTTTGTATGGAACGTATACAAGTGATTCCCGAGCTGTCGATGTAACCATTAATATGATATCAACATGCTTGTTTTATTGTCGCGAAATTTAACACGTTCTGTTAATATTAGTGATAAACAAAAATATGTATATTTTATATATATGTCTTGTAGTATTTATTATAAAAATGTTTTAGAATTTCAAACAATTCTTGTATTTGATAACATATAAAACGTAACAGAACATTACAGTCGTTGATAGATAGATAGATAGATAGATAGATAGATAGATAGATAGACAGATGTGTTGTACATTATAAGATGTATCAAACTATGATTTATATCAAACAGAACTAACAATCCCTCATAATAAAACCTACGACTTCATGTGACCAGACACGTTAGTATTGTATTTATGTCTCTGAAGTGAAACCTACGACTTCATGTGACCAGACACGTTAGTACTGTATTTATGTCTCTGAAGTGAAACATACGACTTCATGTGACCAGACACGTTAATACTGTATTTATGTCTCTGAAGTGAAACCTACGACTTCATGTGACCAGACACGTTAGTACTGTATTTATGTCTCTGAAGTGAAACCTACGACTTCATGTGATCAGACACATTAATACCGAATTTATATCTTTGATGTGATAATTGAATGTCTTAAAACGTGAACTTAACAAATAGCAGAAAAACATGTTTATAAATTAGTTTTGAAGTTATCTTCTACCACTGATACGACTTTTACTTTAGAAAATCTATTTCAAATTGGAGCTGAACTGATGAAGTCTGTTTAACAGAAACGATCGTCTTGAGCATTATAACTTTGGTATTATGTATATAATATTGAAGCAGAAACACCCAAACCCCGGGAAAATGTAAATAATTTTCAAGATATAATAATATATGCAAATATAAAACTCCAAAGAATGTCTGTAATAAAGTATGGGATATGTACACGGTATTTAAAACGAGTTTCTTAGATTATCGAAATTTTGCAGTTGATGCTTATGTAGCACATTGGATTATAGGATCACTATAACAATTGTATGATTTTATTGTATCATTCTGTTACCTTGTTATACTTAATTCAGGTAAATGTTTGCAGCATTACATTTACGATTTATTTCCCTTTAATTGTATCTATTCTAATGTGACTTACCTATGTTTTTCCTTGACGACATGGAAACTTATTGTAAAGTGTTGAATATATAATTTGTAAGGTATAAAGTGCACTACTGTGTGTTTAGAGGATCTCTTCTAGAAATTACAGTCAAAAGTGTTGTATTTCACCACAGCGTGTAAATTCTACTGTTTGAAATTGGTCAAATTTAATGCGTTATTATTATATAATGTTATGTTATATAATCACAGTTTAATCTAAACTCTTGAAATTACCATTACACTTTTCTTTAATCCTATACTGATGTATAATTATGTATATTACTGTTGATAATTTTATCTATATGGGTCCTCTGAATCAGTGACTGTAAACACTTTCATCCTCAGCAGAGTCGGAAGTCACATGGTGCTATATGGATCATTTGAATCAGTGACTGTAAGCACTTTCATCCTCAGCAGAATCAGAAGTCACATGGTGCTATATTGGTCTTCTGAATCAGTGACTGTACATACTTTCATCCTCAGCAGAATCAGAAGTCACATGATTGCTATGGACCAATGATCCGTAGTGATGGTAATGCTATTAACACTGCGACATATAACTTCGGACACGACAAAGTCCGGACTTTTAGGTACCATTTCTAAAGGTGTTGTGTTGCAAAATTGTTTTTGTGGTAGATGGTGGCATATACTAAAGTTTAGGTTTTACCTGTTGATACCTGCAAAGGTATTGAATTTCAAAGGTTAAAAACATCATAGCTTTCTTGTTTCAATATGGCTATTACTGATGAGTCAATTACTGAAATTTATTTGAACTTCATCTACAAGTTCTAGTTATCCTTTATCTTTTTTATACGGACTATAATTGTTATGTGTATTGCGATATTTTGTCGGACTTTACATAATATGTAAGTGACTACAGGTTTCGCATTTTCAAAGAGGATATTATACTGGTTTATTTGTTATCGCTGTCATTCCATCATTTGTACGCTAACCAATCTATTTATCATGAAATATAAGACAATCCATAATTACATACATACATACATACATACATACATACATACATACATACATACATGCATGCATGCATGCATGCATGCATGCATGCATGCATACATACATACATACATACATACAGACATACATACATACATACATTGCAAGCCAGAAATTTAACAAAGTGACCAATGAATATTATTGAATATACATGAAATTTAAGCAACTATTGTAGTTAAATTAGTCATTAAAGCTGCTTTATAATAGACAATGCTTACAAATGATCGATTGCATTTATTTTACTCCATTTCCGATTCTTGTTACTAGTGTCAGAGCCATGTTTGTAAATTACGAAAAACTTAGACCAAAAACTCCAATAAACGTTTAAAATCATATGATGATTAGAATTTACAGCAAATTTAACAATGAAAATACATAATTACGAATATAGAAACTTTACAATTATATTCATAATAAACGAAATATTCAAGGAAATTGTGTTTAAAATACGTGACTCGAACAGCCGATGTTCAAATCGAGTACTTGATACGAGTTAACATGTATTTACTCGTGTGTGTCATCTAGATAACGAGATGTTCTGCTGCCCATGACATATTTTAAATAATAGAATCAAATGTGAAAGGTGATTATCATGTCAGCGGACCACACAGAATAAACAGTTTAATCAAATTCTAATTTGTTCCATAAATTTAACACATCTGTGATTAAACCAGTCTTGTGTCTAATTTCAATTGTTCTAACGATTATAAAGACGAATTATTTTTATGTTTATGACAATTTATATAATTTTATTCATTTCTTTAAATGCCAGTTTGACCACACAAAAACAATAAGCAAGCACAATTCACCATTGGTATCATTCAAGGAGTACATGTAGAAATCAAGCACAATTCATCATTGGTATCATTCAAAGAGCACCTGTAGAAAGCAAGCACAATTCACCACTGGTATCATTCAAAAAGCACCTGTAGAGAGAAAGCACAGTTCACATTGGTATCATTCAAAGAGCACTTGTAGAGAGCAAGCAAAATTCACAACTGGTATCATTCAAACAGCACCTGTAGAGAGCAAGTACAGTTCACCATTGGTATCATTCAACGAGCATCTGTAGAAAGCAAGCACAGTTGATACAACTGAGATTTTGTCTCACGTTATGTCTCTTTTATTGTTCCGAAAATAGGCATGTTATGCTGTACCAAGGGATTATCATGTTCTTATAGGAAAAATAATTTACAGTGTTCGAAGATGGGACATGACGGCGTCATTTTAGTCAATAGTAAAAATTCAAAACGACAAATGAAAAATAAGGTTCGTCGGTACTACAACCAACTAGATATATTTAACAGACTTCTGTTGGAAAACACATGTTTACTATAGAGAGTTATATTGCGCTTTGGTATTTTCATGTATATTACTAGATAATATATGTTGTTTCGTTCAATGATATGTAAACTGAATTAAATAAATGCAAGAAAAGTGTCTAGGTTTGTAATTTGTTGAAGGGATTTTATGGGGAAGAAGGGTACCCTGGGGTATACAAAAAAAAAATCATATTTTTGCATACTTATTCATAATGAATGTATGAATTAATAGATTGAATAATCTGGCATATTTGTGGGTATATAATGAATATTTACATATGCAAGAGTTATGCCCCTTTCTAGAATTTTGATTCTTTTCATCATTTGTCCTATTCAATATTAAAAAAAGTTATTTATTTACACAACTCGTATTTTTCTAGCTAACTTGGTAAAATTTGATCAAACTCCATGATATCAATGTGTTTGTATGCTTTTATTAGAGCTGGTGGATAAAGAGAATGATTTTTGTAACACTTAAATATTTAATTCGATCACTGTAAAAAATTCAGTCATCAATATTTTTTTCTGTAAATGATCAATTCAGAATGCTTAACAATTATTTGGAGTCAATAAAACAAGTTGTGGGTATATAGCGAAGAAATAGCACCTTGAAGTGTGCCGAAATCGAGTATTTCTTTAACAAAATATTCTTTGAGTAAAGACTGTACGACCATTTGACCTTGAGTGTGACTTTGAACATGACTTTGACCTTTATATCACAATGAACCTTTCCTGTAAGTTTCACAAAAGTATCATATACAATAAGAAAGTAATAATCATTTATGTCAAAATTCGACTGTACCCAGAGAAACAGACAGAGGGACAAAAGATGCAAGACAATGTGAAGATGTATTTCATAGCTGACACCAAAACACATGACTGTTAAATTCATTCTGTCACAAAAAACAACTTAATATACTTCTTGATGTGAATTTACCATTCAATGTCTTTGTCAATGTCTTTTGTGTCATTGTTTATTAGATCACCAACATCAGTTCCATTTTATATTACTATATTGACATTCTGGTCACATGACCAAGTATCCTTCTTCCCCTTAAGAAAATGTACTTATGTATTGGTTTCCAGAGGTCCGTGTTCGTCCATTTTTACCGGATTTGTATCTGTGTCCTGGACATTCTATTGATTTATACTTTGGTATCTGAAATTTTTATACTTTAACGATAAAGTAATAATAGAAATATATATTCCTGGACAAATATGAGTATTTTTTTATTTTATAGAATGATAAAAAATAAAATAAGATATCTTTGTAACCATTAGCCAGGGAAAAATTATATTTGCTTTTTCAACGAAACGCATAGCACATCCATCAAAAGTACTAGTATTCATTTGAAGGGGAACGCGTCTTAACTCCCGAAGACAATAGCTGAATTCATGTATATTCAACAACCATTCCCTTTCATTAAGATATCTGTTTTATTATTTTCGGCATTCAATGTATATGCATGACCTTTGAATATATGATGTGAGACCGAATGTAAGTCATTAAAATAATCATACTGGTGTTTTCAAGTAATATTAATATGCACCAGTAGTTTAGAGTATCATCGTTATAAAATGTCTTTCTCACATTTATATAAAACAAAATATAATGCGCCATTTTAACCATAAGACAATATATTCACTATAATATAAAGTTAATACATATCTTCCTTAAGATGTAGAAAATATTCATTGACAAAACAAAATAATTTGACACAATCATAGATAATATTTTGTCAGAATGAATGAAAAATTACAATACATAAGCTGAATAATTTATGAATTCTTGTTGTATATTTCGTTTAAAAGGTATAAAGATAGAGATACTGATAAAGTTCTGGTACGATTTAAATGTTAACGAGAGAGAGAGAGAGAGAGAGAGAGAGAGAGAGAGAGAGAGAGAGAGAGAGAGAGAGAGAGAGAGAGAGAGAGAGAGAGAGAGAGAGAGAGAGAGAGAGAGAGAGAGAGAGAGAAAAGAGAGAGAGAGAGAGAGAGAATAGATGTAATACTGATTATATTCTCTTCAGGTATCCGTTTTATCTTCCTTCGCTACATTTTTTGGTACGAGACAGTGACATGACCTGAACCAAAAACCCATAAATCAGTCACATGTTAGGAATCACCTGATACTCGATACCACCTTTTGATCCACCAGAGGTCTGTACCGGTTAGTCTGATGGTAACCGTGTATGTATATGAATTGTTGACTTTCCTAAAGTTTAGACCTTATCAGGTACTTTTTGTAATACCCCAAGTCTTAGTCTTGCGAATAAAAAGTCACCCATTTATAGTAGCCACCATCACCCTGTGATCACAAGCACCTGTCCATACTTAAATATATCATCTTTTGTGTAATTATTAATTACTTATTGTCGAAAGTAAATTTTACATATACCAGATGCATTGATATATATTTAAATGTGACATCTGTTCTCGGCACTTCTATATACTCCTTAATTAATTAATTGTTTACCTGACTTTTAGTGTAACGTTAATCATTAATTCAATTATGTATTCATTTCTACAGTAATTATCAGATTTTCAACATTTGTCATGTAATTGGACTTGGCAGAGTTTACAGCGATAAGATTCTTTTTAATTCGAGATCGTTTTTTGTTCCATTTTTCATCAGTCACGCAGTCTACACGTGATCTATGACAGTCATATTTCATATTAACTGAGTAGGCATGCCCTATATTAACATTACATAAAAACAGTTTGACATAATTTAACTAAGAATTCAAGGTCTCATATCTCTAGCGCCAGTCTTGATATATGTATTTTATGTTCAGCTATTTTGCATTCAGATGCAATTTGTACCTGGCCTACAAAACATCGTTGTCGTTAAAAAAGAACATAGCTGAATAATGTGAAAGAAAGAATCGAAAATGTATCAGAAGTTTTAACATGTTTTCTATTTACTTATGTACGTTTTACATCTCATACTAAAATCAGTATTTGATATCTACAGTGTTGGATGTTAAGGAATGACGGTCTATTAGACCATTAAACAAGTTGGAACATATAGGACTTCTTTTATAGGTAATGACGTATCAAAAATCAGTGTAAATGCTGGGCACAACGTAAATCAAAATAAAACAGATTAGTATAATCACCTTTTTCATTTTATTATAGAGTTATTTTCTTCTATGCTATCTTTGTTGTATTCACCTTTTATGTATCGTTTGGCCATCTATTTTCATGTAGAACAATAATCGCGCATTCCAGCTTCCCGCTCCCGGTATTTTTAATATTTCCGGGTGATTATTAAACTAGCCATATTTAACAATCAAAGACGGATTAAAGTATTTTGATTAACGTAAGTTTTTTTTACATAACACGTATTGTTCAAAACTCTTAAATACGCTAGAAATTGTGTTTCGAGAAAACTTACTTTGAGCCATACAGGATATTATAACTTTTAACATCATCAATATTATATCATGACGCTAAATACCGGTATTAAATCATTGATCTTATATCACCCTCTGAGAATGATTTTGACTAGTCTTCCACGCAAGTAGAAAAAAAAACTTGATATATTGTACACACACACACACATACACATACACACACCTGACATCTCTCCCTACCTGACAGAAACGAGTCGCAAGAACTTTATGTAGTAGTCATGCCACTCGTTAATACAAGTCGAACCATCAGCAAATGATATATACTAATGACTGCATTATTTACTTTGCTCTTAGCTAATGGAATCCCACATTAAACTGACATTGAATTTAATTGCTTGATAATATATACATTAACAATGTCTTGTAAATTATGCAACTTTTTGTAGAACTTCAATTAACTTTTAACTTTCGAGAAGTATATATTTGCCTTTAATTACCGTTCAGTACCATGATACTTCATCTTCATAGGGGGGATTTAATTGTAACATCAATTTTTTATTAAACATTTACTGTATATATAAATAATATACGTAAATACGTTTTTCATTAATTGAGACCCAGACACAATTAAACGATGGTGTTTGTTTAATCAGATTTAGTTTGTTAGTTTTTTAAATTTCTCCAAGAATTTTTCAATTTTATAGGTAACAGCTTAAAGTGAATACGTGAAGTGCCACATATACTGGTCTGTGATATGGACTGTTGTAGATGTAAAAAGAGTTATCTAATTTCATTTTTTAAACTTTTATTGGCATGCCTGTGAACACATATACTTCATTGCTCCAGGCTTCCTGTGAGGTTAAATACGGAACATAAATACATATGTACATATTGTCCATATAAATGCAAATCATAAGAACCGTACATGTATTACACTACAAATAAGACACCTTACACTCTTTCATGCATACCATCAGTCAAAAATAGTTTTTTTATAATATATAAAAATTTCAGATACCAAAGTATAAATCAATAGAATGTCCAGGACATAGATACAAATCCGGTAAAAATGGACAAACACGGACCTCTGGAAACCAAGATATAAACTTGTACATATATGCCATTAATTGAAAATATGAATTGTAAACACTTCTGAATGTACAGTGTCTAGAAGTAGTACTTAATTTCTTATCGTTGCTGTGTTACAGGACCTTGAATTGAGGTCTCACCCGAAAAATTGGCTTTATTTCAAAAAGGTAGAAAAGATGCAGTAGGTTTATGTATTTCATCGACAGCAAATCACGATATAAATGTTAGAAGAGCTATATTTGAATTAAAACTACATATTTCTGAGATAAAAAAAATAAAACGTATATTTTCAGCCCCAAAGATGGGTGCATATTATGTATATCAGTTCAACTTTATACAGACTTCAAGAGTCAATGTAAATTACCAGCCGGTAGACAATTTCTTAATATTTTGCAAAATCAATGAAAATTTCGATTATCAATTGGTACTTCTTCATTTTTACTTTGTATGCCTCGATAAATCTATCATATAGAGTAAAAATCTTAACAATAACTAAACGCATCAACGTGGATCTTCGGATTCTTAGGAAACCTCATATCATGACTTGGCGTTAGTGCTTGAGTTAGGTACGCTAAGGGTTATGTACATGTAGGGTTACGGAAAGGGAATGTGTTTGACTTACGCACTATTCTGAAAAAGCTTTAAGTCTACCCGTAATTGTGAAACTGCAATTGCTCTTTTGTATTGATGGAAATAGTACATAGAAATATTAGGTACATAGAACTACTGCATATCATATTTTGACTTTGTTCCCGACTATTCATTTTTCATTTTAATATTTTGTTAAAACTAGGTTGCTTTCTACCAAACATTGTAACTAAACTAGATACAATCATGAAGGGAAAGTAATATTCACATTTCCCCCAAATAAAGATAAAACATTAAGTTCTTACATGTCACATTGGTCTCACCATTTGATCTATAGATAAAGTCGATAAAAATATTATACATAAAAATAGCATATTACATTGATTAGTGATAACATTTCATTCTGCCTTCAACAGCAGTTAACTGACACGACAACATAGTATTAATAGCAAATGAACAAATGTTATCTTATTCTTTTCCATATAAAACTGTTACAAATTATTGTTAATGCTCTGAGACATTGGTTCTTTAATTTGATCCTGTCATACCTATTTATACGGATCGGTGTCTCTCTAGACAAATCTATAATGCATAATTGTTTGGAATGTTGACGGGGTCAAGTAACACATTTCATTTCCGTTTACAAATTGATAAATACTTTTTCACGTAAAACAAAGTACCAGATTTTATTTTGATTCTCTTATTTCCATAGTTTTTACATTTTTTAAACGATGCAAAAAATGAAATATCGCTTCTCATTAACAAGCAAGTCACCTAGTTGAAATGAATAGTTTTGTTTTTATCTAAGTGGAATATGTATTGTGAGAGAGAGAGAGAGAGAGAGAGAGAGAGAGAGAGAGAGAGATTTTAATTGTCAATTCCTTTTTCCGTGAATATTTAAATAAATATAAATGACATCACATTAGCATCGTGACCACTGTTTACGTATTTTGATAAATTACAAGTAATTTCATAAGAAGATTATTTTGTGCAAAATAACTAAGGATTTCAGGTTAATTTTTAAAACACGAATTAAATGTACATTACTGAATGTTTGCACTAAGTTAATTAGGTATTGAATACTTGTATTTGTGACTAAAATAATTATCATCATTTGATAACTGGATACGGACAAATACAAAAAAAGCATTAAGATGATGAATTGGTGGTAAAAATAAAGGAGGAAAGAGATCTTTAACACAAAAATAGAAATTTCCTTTTATATACCTTGTGAGTATAGATGTTTATATTTCTTGCGTAGTTAATTTATGTGGCGTGTAACCATCAGGGAAATAAAGGTGAAAATGTACTGAGAGAGAGAGAGAGAGAGAGAGAGAGAGAGAGAGAGAGAGAGAGAGAGAGAGAGAGAGAGAGAGAGAGAGAGAGAGAGAGAGAGAGAGAGAGAGAGAGAGAGAGAGAGAGAGAGAGAGAGAGAGAGAGAGAGAGAGAGAGAGAGAGAGAGAGAGAGAGTTGTTTGTAACGGGTGTTTTGGAACATTCAATGAAGAATGTTGCGTATTAGAAAGAGGAAAAGGGATCCAATGTTTCTAATTTTCTCAAATATTTGACCGGTGATAATACTTTTTCATACTGTATTAATGTTGTTTTAGTGTTAAAAATTCCCATGGAAAATTACTTTGAGGCATTGGGCAACTAATGAAATGTTATATGCAATAACAGATGTTTAATACCTTTATAAATAAGAACATGATATTGTAACATGAATGAATATCACATATTAACTATGTAATTAAAGAATCTAGCTCCTCCTTGATAGAAATCATTTCAGTTGAGAGTTAGGTAGTTCAATTTGAACCAAACTGAGTGTTAGCAATAACGCCTTTGATATTTGTCTATCTGGAACTAAAAGTGGAGCTAGATTCTAGAAATCTTAGACACAAGAAAATATAATTATTTCAAAGATTGTCGTGTGTAGAACCAAAATCTATTTTTTGTCCAAAAAATACTATTTTAGTAATTACTTCCTCAACTGAACATACAATAAATGATTTTAATCTTAAGATTATAACTTAACATTTGACTACATGATAATTAATTATATAAGAAACTCTTATGGCGTCTTAGACTCTATAATTCCTGCAAGTGGTAATTGACATAGTCTTCAAGTAAAAATGCAGTGGTACCAGTGAATACAAAATAAAGCAAATAGTAATATATTTCTGTAAATGGAAACATTTATTGGGGGAAAAAAATAAATGAATGACTAAAATTGTGTGAAAAAGTACATGCATATTATTTAACATTGAACTTATTACATAATAACCGTTTACAATACGTATCTAAAAGAATAAAAATACGTCAGTCTAGCAACAACAGTAGCGATGATGATGATAATGATGATGATGATGATAATGATGATGATGATGATGATGATGATGATTATGTCTAATATAAAATCTCTGATACCAAAGTATAACAACTTTTGGATGTCCAGGACACAACACATAAAAACTGGTGATATTGGACGAACACGGACCTCTGAAAATTCAGGTGGAATCAGGTGTCATGTAGTAGTAAACACCCCATGTTGACCAATTACACCCGCCATGTGTCCACAGTGTAAATTCAAATGAAATAGGCGAGGTATACATTCTCGTCACAATTGGTACATACGACTCAACAACAGGTAGCATTTTATTTAGTGAAACAGAGTAATCCCAAACAAGACTATTAAACCGACCGTAAAATTTGCGGAACGTTGACATCAAATGCGATTTTCCGATTACCCTGTGCCAACAACCAATAATTTGTCAGTAAGAAGTTGATCTATCTGTATGAATTGTTCATGCTGGACATGCCCTAGCATATCGGATGTTGCATACCAGCAAAGGATGTTGACTCCTTCCGGACACCTGGCCCTATCCCGTTTGGGATTCGCAATAGTTCTTCATGTTAAGACTATTGTACATCTAATTCGTTGTGTTCTAATGGACTTGAGCTTCGATTATTAATTAGTACTTCATTTACTTGTGAAATAAAAAAAATCATATGCTGGTGATTGAGGTATATTACTACATAAATATGGTAAATGGATGATGGGAAAACCGATATCGTCGCGTTTAGCCTGTTTGTCAATTTACTATCTGTAGAAGTGTGTGTGAGTGATTATTAATTGACAAAACGTTATATATATATATATATATATATATATATATATATATATATATATATATATATATATATATATATGTCAAACGCCATCATTATCTTTTCCTTCTTTTGATTTGGAAGCCTCTGATTAAAGTCTGCTTCATATGAATAAAGGAAAATGTCGACCAATAAATGGGAACAATTAGTCCCCATGGGAATGCCGAAAGTATGCTGAAATATAGTCTCTAAACATCACAAATATGATAGTATTAAAAATAATAGCAACTTTCTATTTCAACGTCAGTGTACTTATGTATAGAATTAGAGTGGTGTTGGACGAAATGAGTATCCTAATAACCAAAGACTTAATATATATATTTTCGGGTACCACTTTTAGAAGAAAAAAAATGTGGATTAAAATAAAATTTAATATCCTCCAAAGGGAAGTATCAGCATGCGAAAAAACAGAAAAACAATCAAATTTCACAAATTTTCGGCCACTTAATCTTTATCAAGTGAAACTTATTTGTCGTCTTTCACTTGATAAAGTTCAAGTGGCCAAACAATTGTGAAATTTGAATGTATTTCTGAATTGTCGATTATGTCATGAGGTCTATTTCATTTTTAACCCACTTTTTTCGCACTTTCGCCTTGTCAGTTAAACATGATTTAACTTTAAAATAGAACTTGGGAATATTCATTTCTACACTTTTTAATATTTATTTCGAAATTTGAAAATGCTTGTATGAACACCAGCGAAGATTTACTAAAACATTAACCCCACGTTTTCCTCTCAAAGTTAAATTTGTAATTTCTATCAAAATATCATTTTGGTCAATCAGTCCTTTGGAAAGAGCTAAGGACTTTTAAAAAAAGTCTTCAGTCACTATGGCACCTAATCCCACCTCTTGGTTTCCAGAGGTCCGTGTTTGTCCATTTTTACCTGATTTGTATCTATGTCCTGGACATTCTATTTTTTATGACAATAATAATAATAATAATAATAATAATAATAATAATGACAAATTGTTTTACATAAATTATGCACATTTTAAAAAGGAAATTTGAAAAATCTATTAGAAAACTTGGAAGACACTAACTGCCAATTTTTTATTTGACAATGCATATAAAATGAACAAATATTTTTACATACATCATAAAACGTTGCTATTGTACTTCAGAAAAAAAGATTTGACCATCATTAAATTTCAAAATGGTACAATTAAGAATATTGTAATTTATATCCCTTTTTGACTTGAGAATAATTTATCATCATTAATTATGTAAGAAAAGATATGCATTTGACTCGTCAAAAACAAACATAAGTAATTCCATAAAGATGATCAGAACATGTCATTCAACTTCATCATGCGAGAACTCGTTCATATCTGACATACAGGGCGGGAGAACAATCTGTTTCATGTTCCTGTCTATTTCTAGTAGTAAGAAATAATTTAGTTGATGTAAAAGGCTATTTTAAATCTGTACACACACATAATTTTAATACCTAAAACATGTGTTAAATTTTAAACACGCGTAATTCTACAAAAGTTGAAACCACATTATTCACGCAAGTTATGTTTCAACAAAGCACCTGCAAATGTCGTCGGCCTGTACGACACAAATATTTTTCAATGTTTGATTGAGTGATTGTCATAAGAACATAATCTTTGTGGAAATATGGAACATATCATTAATTAATCAAGTGAACTCCCAAAAGTAAATTATATTCGGACTTTTGTGCGCATTTTTGTCGTTAGGGTGTAATGGCAGGTCGTATAGCAAAATGTAGCCATGAATAATGGTTTTAGAAACATTGGAAATGACGTATAATTGAAGCAGGTCCCGATGTTATGTAACTGTGTATACCAAAATATTATCATTTAAATAATAAAGCAATCATTATACATTTTGCTTCAGATATGAAGCCAATTATGTTCTAATTATTTATTAGACTTAAGATGACAAAATTAAGTGCAAATAGTTACAGTAATTTGTCATGATACTAAAGTGTAGTAATCTGATGATATAGGCATATACGAACCCCAAATGTATTAATTCTGTTTTAATGACTCTCTTTTTAGTTATTGCTTCACTTTTTATTAATTTATTGGAAATGAGGACAGCCGGGCCATACCATATCATGGTAACATTATGAACATAGCATTTCTTTAAATCAAGTCATGAAATTGAAAATGAAACAAATAGTTTACAAAGTAAGATAAATGTTTCAAATGATGTAAAAGAATAGCTTAGCGTATAAAAATATACCCGGTTGAAACCTATTTACTGCCAAACCCGTCGATAGCTTTCAAAACTGCGTTTTCGATTTTAATACATCATACTATAATTTGCCAATCAAATGAGATAATGACTTAAATATGATTAATAAAATGTCAGAATCAATCAAACTAGTATTTTCAATGCAATTATTGAAACCGAAATCTCTTAATTTTGATATAAATGTTTCTGTTAAAAAAGAAATTTTTACAAATCCGGTAAAAATGGATAAACACGGACCTCTGGAAACCAAGAGGTGGTATCAGGTGCCATGGAGGAGTAAGCATCCCCTGTTGACCGGTCACACCCACCGTGAGTCAACAGTCAAGTCCAATGAAACACGTGAGGAGTGAATCCTCGTCATAATTGGTACAGACGTCTCAACAACAGGTTTTGAAGTGCCTGGACATCAACATAACATCGGGACCTCCATGGCACCTGACCCCACCTCTTGGTTTCCAGGGGTCCGTGTTTGTCCATTTTTTCTTTATTTGTATCTATGTCCTGGACATTCTTTTGATATCAATCACAATGCAATGAAATTTGGCATATTGGTTGATCCGACTTATAAAAATATTTCACAGTATACCTAAATAAATGTTCATTGTGGTAAGATGACATCATTTCAAAGATAATAGCTGCTGTGCTCATACTTACCCTGTAACAAAGCTTGGACCTATCTCGACATAGACCGGTTCAATCGAAGTCGGCCTTTCAATATTACACGAATGTGAGGATGCATTAAAAATTTATCATATCCAGAATTTCGACGATGAACTAAATAATGAAAAAACAAAGATACATACCATAATTCTTTATGATAGTACCATATTTAAGGTATATTTGATTTTGACATGATAATAATATGTTTGACACTATGAATGTATCAAACAAAATAAATAAAAGTTACCACTGTGACCGAGTGGTTAGCGCATAAAGCTTTAAACCTTTCAGTATCTCTCTTTTAGCCAGTGGGTATTCGAGTCCCACTGCAAATTAAGTTGATTTTATGAGGTTTACCAGTTTACTTGCGATAGGTCTCTTCCCGGAGACATTGCAACCGGATTCTGGAAAATTGGTTTCCACAATGTGATTGAAAAACTGTTGAGTGTAACATAAAAAACATTCAAACAAAAAAAGATTTTTTTATAATTTTTTCGTTGTTTTGCAAATATTTTTTTCTCAAAATGACAGATGTAGAGCTTCAGTGGTTACCGAACTTTGTGATACAAGAAATCGTCGATTTGAATCATAAAAATCAAAAATAGACCTTTCACTTATGATTGAACGTCCAATCTTGATATTATATCCTTGATGTTACATTTATCCCTCTGTATTTAATGATCCAAAAGTAGTACTGAACTGGATAGGTTACATGACCAATATGTACTGGTACCAACAGACAAAGCCTCAAATAATCTAGTTTTTATTTGTAAGGCACATTACTATAATTGTTTATTAGAAGAACTTGGGTTTAATACGAGTTCTGGATATCCTACATACACACGTAGCTCACGAGACGAGACGAGATCCTTCAAAATCACGTGTCCGTATTACGCTCATTTGATATACCTACAACGGATACCGATTTCGAGCTACCACATTTATACTGGATACCTAAACTTCATAAAACTCCATATAAGCAAAGATACATAGCAGGATCCAGCAAATGTTCTACCAAACCTTTATCTTTACTCCTTACCAAGATATTGACAGCCATTAAAGAGAAACTTCAACAATACTGTACAGTTGCTTATTCCAGAACCCGGGTAAATCAGATGTGGATACTTAAAAATTCTAAACAGCTTTTAGAAAATTTGAAGGCACACAATTTTTCTCGAATTCACAGTATCAAAACTTATGACTTTACACTACTATTCCACATAAAAAATTAAAAGAAAGACTTTTCAGCATCATAGACAACTGCTTTTTCACTAAAGGTGGTACCCGAAAATTTAAATATCTAGTGATTGGCTATCAGGATACTTATTTCGTCAAACACCACTCTGAATCTACACATAAATATACTGAAGTTGATATAAAAAACATGCTGGAATTTTCTAATAGACAATATATTTGTAATGTTCAGAGACGTGGTCTTTCAACAAACTGTCGGCATTCCTATGGGAACCAATTGTGCTCCTTTATTGGCCGACTTGTTCCTTTATTCATACGAAGCAGACTTCATTCAGAAACTGCTGAATCAAAAAAAGAAAAAGTTAGCGGTGTCCTTTAATTTGACATTTAGATATATCGACGACGTTTTGTCAATTAATAATGACAATTTCCATACATATGTCAATGCGATATATCCCAGCGAACTAGAAATTAAAGATACAACAGAATCAAGCACACACGCTTCATACTTAGACATTTTACTTAATATAAACACAGACGGGAAATTAGCAACTAAGCTATACGATAAGCCCCCCAATAAGCTATCCCATCGTAGATTTTCCACATTTAAGTAGTAATATACCTCAGTCACCCGCATATGGAGTTTATATTTCACAAATGATCCGATATGCCAGGGCGTGCACAACATATGAAGATTTCATATACAGAGGTAAACTAATCACTGACAAATTATTGACACAGGGATAATGAAAACCGCGTTTAATGTCAACGTTCCGCAAATTTTACGGTCGGTATAATAGTCTTGTTTGCGACTACTCTGTTTCACTAAGTGAAATGTTGAGTTGCCTTTTCGTTGGCGGTTGTTAAGACGACGTCTGTACCAATTGTGACGAGGATACACTCCTCACTTGTTTCATTGGACTTGACTGTGAATTCACGGCAGGTGTGACCGGTCGACAGGGGATGCTTACTCCTCCATGGCACCTGATACCACCTCTTGGTTTCCAGAGGTCTGTGTTTATCCAATTTTACCGGATTTGTATCTATGTCCTGGACATTCTATTGATTTATACTTTGGTATCTGAAATTTTTATATATTTACCAGAACTGTTTAACAATAATTATATCAATGGTATAATGCATAACATAATATACACATATATAGTGCATTGAAACATTTTTCTCTTTTCCCGTTGCAATACAAATTATATTTTAGTTAATAAATGGTTTGGAGATTCAATATAATTTGGACCTAAATACAACAAATTGTGTATAGATGCAATACTAGTCCGTTCCTGATGACGTCATGATATTTTTCTAAGCGATGTGATAGAAGTATACCACGCGTTCTGAAATAAAAGAGAGAAATTTTGAAATATAATAAAATAATTCAATACAGAATAAAAAACATGAATATACCCCTACACGTTAGTTCTTAATTTATGATTTTATCCTACCAAGCAATGTGATAAAATTATAACGCGGGTTTTAAAAAGAGTAATATTGTGAAATATAATGCAATTATTACATATATCCTACTTTCGATTTCCATTTTCTTGAATAATCTAATGACATCAAATGAAAAAGTGTAGTATCCTAACATAGACACCCGGGCCGGTTTTGGGGTTCCGGGACTACTTTTATGTTATATCCATACCCTGTATAACGATAACGCATTGCGCAATTGCTTAGTTTATGTTATTGTTATTTTTTTATTATTTAAATAAAATATCTTAATAATGACCATTATATCATTGATAAGAAATTTAATAACAAAATCACTGAATATATATGTTAAACTATTTACGTCCTCGTTCTTAGAACGGAGAAGGCGACAAGAACCCGGACAGAAATATTTTTAACAAATACATTCAATAAAGTATATTTATTGAATACAGAATAAAGGTCCGCTGACCAGATGCCAGAGACGTAACTGACTAAGGCAGATAAATTAAAGGTACTAACTATTTCAGATCGTTCTGTGTCCAGTTTAGCTCTTGTTATCGTGTCACC
>BROG01000032.1:520000-635000 GCA_030159075.1 Atrina japonica | reverse complement strand
CTTGTTAACTTATCTTGGGCCTCTTGTTCAATGGAACATTTGCGACGGGTGTGGCATGCCAGCAGAAGATGCTGACTCCTTCCTGACACGTGGTCTTATCCCATTTGGGATTCGTAATTATTTTTCATGTTGAGACCAATTACATATCTAATTCGCCGTGTTATAATGGACTTGAGTTTTGATGATTGATTGGTACGTACTTGAGCTTGAATTGCAATATATATATATTGGATTCCGAAGATGCACAAAAAATAAACACCTATAAACACCGCTTCATTCCAAGCCTTTATCTAGTTTACTTACCAAACTTCTAACACATATTAAACAAGGTCATTAGAAGTACTGTATAACGGCGAACTCAAGAAGCGGAGTCAATCAGATGTAGATCCTAAATAATTCAAAGGAATTGTTGGAACATTTAAAAATCTCCAAATTTCAAACATATTACAAGCATCGTCTTTTGATTTTTCGACCTTTTACACAACAATCCCTCATCAAAAGCCCAAAAACAGATTAACATCTATTATACAAAACTCTTTTGTACAAAAAAATGAAAATCGAAGATATAAATATTTAGTGTTAGGTCATGAAGAACCTTATTTTGTCAAGGAACACTCTGATTCCAATGACAGGTAAAATGAAGACGATATTATCAGAATGCTGGGGTTTCTAATAGACAACATCTTCGTGGTTTTTGCGGGGAAAGTTTTCCAACAGATTGTCGGCATTCCAATAGGTATCAATTGTGCACCTCTCTTGGCTGACATATTTTTTGTATTCATATGAAGCGGAATTTATACAGTCACTGCTCTCCAAAGGAAACAAACAGTTAGCCTCTCGGTTCAATTTTACTTACAGGTATAGCGACGATGATCTGTCCATAATATAAAAAAATTCAAATACCAAAGTATAAACCAATATAATGTCCAGGACATAGATACAAATCAGGTAAAAATGGACAAACCAGAAAAACTAGAAACCAAGAGGTGGGATCAGGTGCCGTGGAATTACCTCGGCCAGATGTATCCTGTTGAGATCAAGATCAATGAGTCGAGAGAGAGAGCAATACATCTGCTTCTTACCTAGATTTACTCCTGTCGATTCACACATCCCTCTATGACAAACGAGACGATTTCAATTTTGATATCACAAACTTTCCGTTTCTAAGTAGTAATATTCCATCTTCTCCTGCCTATGGCGTTTTCATTTCACAACTTATATGTTATCCCAGGGCATGCGCTTCTTATGAATGTTTTATTCTGAGAGCTAAATGACTAGCAACAAACTACTTACACCAGGTTACGTTGTTGAACGCTTGGCGTCGTCGTTTAAGATGTTTTATGGTCGTTACGGGGATCTTATTTAACATTATGAGGTCCACCTCTCAGAGATATTAGATAGCATTCTGGATCATGGCCACAGACAGTGACTCCGTTTCACCAATCATGCTTTTCACCGAACTTGACCTGTTCATCGAACTAGAAAGGCTTCCATGGAACATTTGACGCTGACTCCTTCCGGACACCTGGTCTTATCCTGTTTGGGATTCATATTTGTTCTTCATGTTGAGACCATTTACACATATAATTTACCGTATTTTAATGGACTCGAGTTTTTATTATTGATTGGTACTCTTTATGCATTTGTTTAACGTCTCGTGGCCTGTTGAAGGTTAATTATTTGGTGTGTGTATTTTATGTATTTGATTACTGGTTTTTGGGCCTCCTGAAAATTGATACTTTGGTGTATGGGTTTTTCGTACTTGTTTACTGCCACGTGGGTCTTTTGAAGGATGATACTGTGGTGTGTGTGCTTTATGTAATTGTTTACTGTCTCTTGGGCCTTTTGAAGGATGCTACTTTGGCGTGTGTGCTTTTTGTATTTGTTTACCACCACGTGGGCCTTTTTAAGAGTGATACTTTGGTGTGTGTGCTTTATGTAATTGTTTACTGTCTCGTGGGCCTCCAGAAGGATGATACTTTGGCGTGTGTGCTTTTTGTATTTGTTTACTACTACGTGGGCCTTTTGAAGGATGATACTTTGGTGTGTGTGTTTTTTGTATTTGTTTACTACCACGTGGGCCTTTTGAAGGATGATACTTTGGTGTGTGTGCTTTATGTATTTGTTTACAGCCACATGGGCCTTTTGAAAGACGATACTTTGGTGTGTGTGCTTTTTGTATTTGATTACTACCACGTGGGCCTTTTGAAGGATGATACTTTGGTGTGTGTGCTTTATGTATTTGTTTATTATCTCTGGGGCCTCCAGAAGGATAATTCTTTGGTATATTTTTTAGTATTTTTTAACTGTCTTATGGGCCTCTTGAAGATAATACTTTGGTGTATGTTTTTTTGTACCTGTTTACTGTCTCGGGCCTCCTCAATGTCAATTCTTTGGTGTCTGATTTACAATTAATAAACTTGCAATGTCTTGATTAACATTCTAAAATCAAATTGAAATCTTTTTTCCCTAAATTTCGAGATCTTATTGAAATCTTAAGAAATAAGTTTTCATTTAGCATCCGGTTTCAAATAAGTTACGACTTTCTTTGAGAAAAGATCCACAATGGATCCTATAATAATACAATATTATAATTCCAATGACCATGAAATACCATCTTTTATTTTAATCATATCAAGGATAATGAATCCATGTTTGCCTCGGGTCATAATTTCAATCATCCATAGAATGCTTTTTTACCATTTATTTGAACTTGTTCCTAACAAACATTTTGTGGGGGCAGACATTTCAACAACAACAACAAAATTATGTATTAATGTATATGACACGTACGAAATTCTATAGAAGTTCTTTCTTTTGCAAAATTTTGATCGGCATGTTGTTTAACTCTTAACTCAACAATTTTTCAGTCATATTGTGGCGATCATATTTTTCCGGGAAGTGACCACCGGCCTTCCGCAAGCAAACTAGCAAATTTCTCACAAAATCAGCTTAGATTCCGGCTGAACTCGAACCTGAACTGTCTAGATGTGATAGACTTTATGGTTTAAAGCGTATACTCCAATACCTCGGCCATGAGGGACCGTCTTCCGCAAAATGCCATATTGAGAAACACCATTTTGATTTGATCTAAACTCATGTTTTGGGTATTGCTGTTCGACCTTTGTTAATTGTCAAAATCTTAAAGACTTTCAATTAAAATTTTCTCCCCAATGATACAGTTTATATAAGGAACTCACAAAGAGTCTCAGCTCTTATCAACCTCTGTGTGTTTTGTAGGTAATATTACAGTATCTTTAAAAGAATGCATTGATAATCATACAAATATATCGTACAAAGAAATAATGAAAATACGATTTTCATTCGACGAAAATTACAATTGTTACATAGAAATAAAATAATCACAATTTAAATACCACGTCATGATATAGGACCCAGCTTTATAATTTACATTTAACTATATTACTCGAATACTACAGTATGTTACCTGTTATAATGATAAAGATATCCCAAATAAATTCAATATACTTCAGGTGTTGGTCTGCGGTAATTAAGCGCTGAATGAGTATAATAAACTAAATGAAATTAAATCTTATAACCGTTCATGTAACAGTAGCAGTAGAAGTAGTAGTCAACCATGATTTCTTGACTTGTGCAATTAAGACATCACACATAAAAATTTAGATAACGACGTTGATTGACAAACACGTTTTCGAAAAATTAATTTGCATACAAATGGAATCTAATTTCCTTTTCCGTATAGTGGTCAAAATGTACACCGTTTCTACATTTATTGTCTACGCATGTTCATAAATATTATTTATCAACCATTGCTGTTTTGACCTGACTGAAAAAAGACTGAATGATTAATAGGGTGCTACCCCAAAAGGTCACGTGATTTGCATCTTACACTCAAATGCTAGGTATAAATACAGGCTAGTCCGAAACAGACAGCGTAGTCTATCGCTAAACTCTTCGTAGACCAGCCACCATAAACAAAGGTAAGACACTTCTTTTTTCAAATTTCAATTTATTTCTAAAATTTAATTTGTTGAATTCTGATATATATAAAGTAGATAGCAATCATGACAAATCAATTCGTGTTTAATAAAAATCAAATACATAAATAAGAAAAAATCTGACGATGCTTTTATTTGTATTTATAATATATACAAAGGAATGAATACTATCTTATCATTTTTTCCATGTAATAACATGTCATTACGAATCGTAAAATTCTAGAAATATTTATCTTATTATCAAAAATTAAATCTTTCAGG
The DNA here is from genome assembly GCA_030159075.1 of Atrina japonica. Lineage (NCBI taxonomy): Eukaryota > Metazoa > Mollusca > Bivalvia > Pterioida > Pinnidae > Atrina > Atrina japonica. The sequence continues at coordinate 630,759 of BROG01000032.1, read as the reverse complement.
AGTAAGTTATGAATTTTAATCAATATACTTTATATAAGTATATAATATATGTTTAGTTTTTAAAAAAAATAGATCTATGCAGTTGCATAAAAATGAAACTTTAATCAAAACAACAAAGAAATTCTCAATGTCAACATGAAAATAATCGAAACTGTACATTGTTTATTTGATGTGTAGAAAAATTAAATATATGATTGTCAAGTCAATTTTTTTTTAAAAATATGTTTATCAATTTTTCACAAAATAATAGATGAATCGCAAAATGCTCGTGTATAACAAGTGATTGTCAGAGGTATGAGTGGTACCTTCTATTTCAAAAGTTTGAGAATTTTCTTCCTGGGGAAAATAGAAGTTACATAATTGAATGTGTATCTAATTTCACTCTGAATATTCGATGCTACTATATAATATGGATTGTAAACAGATTTTCATATTAAACAGTGTACAGTAAATTTATGTTTCTCTATTTTCTGCAGTCACCATGCTTCGTTTCGCCTGTCTAGTTCTGTTAATCGCTCTGACAAATGCCGATTCCAAAAAATATTATGGAGGTGGAGGTGGAGGTGGAGGTGGAGGTGGTTTCGGATACGGAGCTGGATTGGGAAGTGGATATGGATTCGGATTAGGATATGGGTCTGGAGGTTATGGAGGTGGATTGGGATACGGAATAGGATACGGTAGTGGATACGGTGGTGGATTGGGATTCGGATTAGGATACGGGTCTGGTGGTTCATTGGGAGGAGGAAGCGGTCTAGGTGTTGGACTTGGAGTCGGAGGTGGCGGAAATGGAGGATTTGGCCTAGGACTTGGTGTTGGAGTCGGAGGTGGCTATAGAGGTGGATACGGACTCGGACTCGGACTAGGATATGGAAGTGGATATGGAGGTGGATTGGGATACGGACTCGGATTAGGATATGGAAGTGGATATGGTGGCGGTTTGGGATACGGACTTGGTTTAGGATATGGAAGTGGAAATGGAGGTGGATGGGGATACGGACTTGGATTAGGATACGGAAGTGGATATGGAGGCGGATCGGGATACGGAATTGGATTAGGATATGGAAGTGGATATGGAGGTGGCTGGGGATACGGACTTGGATTAGGATATGGAAGTGGATATGGAGGCGGTTTGGGATTCGGACTCGGATCAGGATATGGAAGTGGATATGGAGGTGGCTGGGGATACGGACTTGGATTAGGATATGGAAGTGGATATGGAGGCGGTTTGGGATTCGGACTCGGATCAGGATATGGAAGTGGATCTGGAGGTGGCTGGGGATACGGACTTGGATTAGGATATGGAAGTGGTTATGGAGGCGGATGGGGATATGGACTTGGATTAGGATATGGAGGTGGATACGGAGGCGGATACGGAATCGGAAGTGGATGGGGATACAGTGGTGGAAGTGGATTAGGGGTTGGCCTTGGTGTTGGTGGTGGTTTTGGTGGAAATGGAGTAGGACTCGGTGTTGGACTTGGTGTTGGCGGAGGTTCTGGTGGAGGTTTTGGAATGGGATTCGGATCCGGTCTAGGCGGTGGCTACGGAGGTGGAGTAACTGTTGTCCGCTCAGTTAGAAGAAAGGTAATTATAAGTGTTTTGTTTGAAATTTCAAAAAATTAGAAAAAATTATTGTGTTTAAAAATTTGAGTTTATATGAGGAAAAATAATTTCAACTAACGTTTTACCAAATATAAATTGACTCCATATGTTTTTCTTTTGCAGAAGGTCTACTAAGCAGCTCATAATATTGATAGGATTATAAGCCTAATTTTGTCTCGCCCATTGGATGTCGAACTCAACTTGACTGAACCGAAATTCGAACAACTGAGTAAATTCCCTTTTTGTAAGTGATTACAAGATGTTTATTTTTGCACATTGCCCATTGCAGCGAAAATAGAGTACCAGTATCACGAACAGAAAGTGGTATTTAGTCCCATCTAGAAATTTTGTAAAATATTTCTACGACAACCAGATGTTTTTGAATTTTGATTCTGAAATGTCATTGTATATAACTGTTAATAAATGAGTGAACAAGCATTTCAAGATTTTATTTCTTTTCTTTTCTCCAAATGATACAATGATACATCATAACTATAATACATCAATGTGTCGGATTACAAGCAGTTCAAATATCAACAATCCAATGATAGCCGCTGTGCAACCGTATCAAAGAATCGAGGGAATTGTCGAAACACTTATATGCGAATTTGCTCGTACAACAAGAAAGATTAAAGAGAAACATCAGAAACTATCATGGAGTTAAAGGGGTGGCAACAATTATACCACTAGGAAAAAATCTTATAACAAAACATATTCAAGTATTTTCTTTTAGAAAAGGGTGTAAGCATTTCGACCTATTTGTATTGCTAAAATGACTTTGACTTTAACATACTTGGACTTGACAGAGTGCGATACCATATTAAAATTTCAAATTTTTAAGGTATCCAGTTGAAGAGTTCATTTTGTCCTCGCTATTTGCTTATATTAAGAAGCGAGTATCGATATATCAGCTTCGATGTGATTTTTGGCGAACATAGAATTATCTTAGACGGAAGAAAAGATCTCAGTATGAAATGGTTATTCTCGGAAATCTTTATTTCATGTGATCATGGATACGAGAACATATCATCTCTGTCTAAAATATTACATAAAAATTACCATGCTAAAGCTCTTTCAAACTTTAACTAAATCCTTGGCTTTGATCAAAGTTAGACAGCTGGATAACACAGAACGCAAAATCTCTTGTCATACGAACAACAAAACCTTTTTTGTAAAACAAATACAACAGACATATATTTTACAGTTTCTATAGATATTTATTAATGTGGAGATTTTCAGTCGCTACTAACTTATTACAATGAGATAGTTAACTTTAGTAAGAAGATACATGAAATTGTTGAGTTGTAGGAATTCAAATGCAGTGGTGAAACGCAAATAAGTTGTATAGGTACATGATTACACATTTTATATCAACCTGATAAAGAACATTAATTTTGAAAAATAACAACATGAAGAAAAAATAATACAATACCATTTCGACATCTATTTTGTTCCCAAACACTCGACCATATTAATGTAACGGAAAAACGAGATAGAATATCAAAATAGAAGGTGAAACGTATGGGTCACATTATGGTTTAAAAGACTATATCCTTTTACAAGTAATACAAAATAGGGATTCCTCTTCTTTGTGACATAACATATTGCGATAAAATATTGACTAGTTTTGACATTCTATGTAAATGTAAAGGATGTGGTACTACCAACTGCCAATCAATCTTGCATTGAAGACCTACATGCGAAATTGAAACCATTATGATAACCAAATCAGTGGCAGTTAAATTTCTTAAATCTTTAAAAGTACCATTCTGGGAATGAAGAAACGGCCTCTAGTGGAGTCAAACGTAAGGATATAACCTTGCGTTCCATCACATGACTTGTCGAATCTATTATAACTGTTTAGACTGTGTATAGATACACGTGACCTACCGAGTAATCCAATACCTTTAAACATAAAAAATAGATACAGTCTCATAAACCGGCCTGTCTCAGTACGCAGCACGCTCGACTCTTGATCGTGAGGTCGTGAGTTCGAGTACAGCCGGCGGCAGGTCGTATTCTTGTCCTTCGGATGAGACAGTAAAACAGAGGTCCCGTGTCACAATAGGTATCGGCAAGTCAAATAACCCTCACTGCTCAATGGCCGTAAGTGCCGAGCATAGGCCAAACTTTGAAACCCTTCACTGACATTGGACACGTCTCCATATGAGTGAAAGATCCTTGAGTGGGACGTTAAACAACCATACAACAACAACTACAATCTCGATTTTCAATTTCCATGATTCATTTGTGGACATGGCGATTATATATTTTGTTCAATTATCATTTTAAATCGCAAAATCTATATTGTTAAGGACATTGTATGTAGTTTAATCCATGGAAGTTTCAAAATCGCAATACCAGCTGGTTGTAAATGAATATCAGTGATGTGTAAAATGTAGATTTTTATCAAATGCATGAATACTCATTAAAATGAATTCACTACTTACTTATGATACAAAATATCACTGATTTTGTTTTCTGCTATGTAGTATTCTAAACTCAATAGTGTTAAGATGAAAAAACAATATTTCACAAAATAACATCCTATATATCTCTCTCTCTCTCTCTCAATTCAATATACTCGTTATTAAGGAGACATTCGGGAAATTTTATCCGATTTTTGTATGATAAGATATTTGTTTTCGGTATCGTTTTGAATTTAAAATACCACAATATATGTTGAACAAACTAATTCAAAAGTGAATTATATCAGCAGCTTTCTGATACATATTGTGTGGTCCTCGCTAAAGAGTGTGTAGTAAAGATGTTAATCAAAAAGTTATCATATGAACACACTAATTACTAAAATAAACAAATATAATCAAAAATTTGCATTTTGCTGTATATAATTGTCAGAATTGAGTTTCGTCTTTAATAATTTAAGAATTCAAATGATATCAAATGGATGGCTTTTATTATCCTTCATGTCATTCCATTCATTTGTCATTAATTAACTTGCAAATTAAGGCACTTGTATTGTTATCTATCTAATTTATATTTTGACGGACGTCAGATGAAGCAATCGTAATAACTGTCGTCATTATTTATTGATTAATTAAATTTCAACGTGTTGTAATGATGCAAGAATGTCCAAGCACAAAGTTATCTGAAAGTTTGTAAGATTAGTTCATTTATGTAGAATTCTTTTTCTTGGTATCTGACTAATAGTAAAACTTAGTCCGTACTCTGTCTTAGGTCTATTTCATTTACGAATCCACAGTAAAATAATAGTTATCTGACTAACAATACAACTTAGTCCGTACTCTGTGCCGGTTTATATGATTGATATATGTACAGTAAAACAACAGTTATCTAATAATAGTAAAACTTTGTCCGTACTTTGTGTCAGTTTATATAATTAACATATCTACAGTAAAACAATAGTTATCTGACTAATAGTATACAATTATTGATTGGGTCTGAGGGCAACATCAATTTCGTTGGCACCCGAGGTCTTGACTATTGCCCGACGCAAATAGTTAGGAACGAGGGTGCCAACAAAATTGCTGTTAACCTCAGACCCAGTTAATAATTGTTTTGTTATATGACAAATAAATAATTATTTTTTAATAATTCAAGTAACTTTACTCATTAGTTCTGCGTAACATTTCCTCATTAAATTATTCAAACATTTGTTTCTGTACACTAATAAATAATCTAGAGATGTACCACTATTTGCTAAATAATCTCCGAGGACTTCACAGCGACCTTTATAACGTTTGCTGTATTTTACTGTCACGATCGTTAAGAATTTTTCTCACCAGTTCCTAATTGGAACTAGCGAAGCGGTTAGATGCATCCATTTGTTGCAGCTGTATCACAATCGCAGGAAATTCAAAATGCCACCTTGGCAATCACGCGAGGGCCGACAGTAAAATTAAAAGACCGGGAGGGAGAATTTTTTTTGTAGGCAACGTTCGGAAGCAAGACTGTTATTTATATTTTCTTATAGTTTGCGTAGGGAATTCCATGCATGGATAAAACAATAAAACTTAGTTCGCACTTTGTGTTAGTTTATTTGATTTAAGAATCTACAGAAAAACAATAGTTATCTGACTAATAATAAAACAGTCCTTACTTTGTGTTAGTTTATATGACATAAGAATCTACAGAAACAATGGTGATCTGACTACAAAAACAGTCCATACTTTGTGTCAGTTTATATGATATAAGAATCTACAGAAACAATGGTGATCTGACTAAAAAACAGTCCTTACTTTGTGTCAGTTTATATGACATAAGAATCTACAGAAACAATGGTGATCTGACTAAAAAACAGTCCTTACTTTGTGTCAGTTTATATGATATAAGAATCTACAGAAACAATGGTGATCTGACTAAAAAAACAGTCCATACTTTTTGTCAGTTTATATGATATAAGAATCTACAGAAACAATAGTTATCTGACTAAAAAACAGTCCATACTTTGTGTCAGTTTATATGATATAAGAATCTACAGAAACAATGGTGATCTGACTAAAAAAACAGTCCATACTTTGCGTCAGTTTATATGATATAAGAATCTACAGAAACAATAGTTATCTGACTAATAATAAAACAGTCCATACTTTGTGTCAGTTTATATGATATAAGAATCTACAGAAACAATAGTTATCTGACTAATAATAAAACAGTCCATACTTTGTGTCAGTTTATATGATATAAGAATCTACAGAAACAATAGTTATCTGACTAATAGTAATAGTCCGTTGTCTATGTCAGTTTATATAATTTACGAATTTACTGTTAATACAATTATTATCTACTGTCTATAATCACATTTAATTGCATTTACAGCTTAGCCAATAAAACAAGATTTTGGCACAAGTGTAGACTTTGTGTGTTAGATAACATCCAGATGTTTATGATTCAACATTTGTTGACAAACAATCTACAAATACTTAATATACATAATGCTCTAACAGAACTCTCTCTCTCAAACACATTTTACTGTGCTAAGTTTGGCAAACGACCAAATTAACATTGAAAATTGATTCTAAATTATTCACGATCGTCATGAAATAAACATTCATTAATATACTTCAATGATATAAATAAATAAACATAAGTATATAAGTAAGTTACCAAACAACTCATCACTATGTCACAGACCAAACACCAGGATGTCGTGTCTCGGCTAATACCCATCACCGTGGATGACTGGACATGATTGGTACGGATTCCCCTCAAAACACACTGATAAATCTAGACAAGATAAGTACTGATTTTGCCCTCCAAAATACTGGGTCTGCATTAAACTAGGCAGTGCAAGTACCACTGTCATAAGGCAGATCATCCCCGATAGCAATTCTCCCCTGATTATCTACTTTATCTTAGAGCCACCCCTGGGGGGGGGGGTCATTATGTAGCAGATCATCCCCAATAGCAATTATCCCCTGATTATCTACTTTATCTTAGAGCCACCCCTGGGGGTCATTATGTAGCAGATCATCCCCGATAGCAATTCTCCCCTGATTATCTACTTTATCTTAGAACCATCCCTGTGGGGGTTCATTATGTAGGAGACCATCCCCATCCAGACCAAAGCAGATTTCCCCCTCGTACCGTAACCGATCTAAAATTTATTCAAAATTGCACTACGCGTATGTACAACAGGAAATTAAATTGACTTATGATTTTCCAGAATGCTAAAACAAAAGGGGATGATTTACTATATAGTAGCTGTGGCAAGGAGATTATCTGCTATATAGCACACCATCCCCTGGGAAGACTTGTTAAGGGGAATGTCTTCTATGGAACACCGGTTTGTTATATAGAAGACTGTAAGACACTGGATCAGCATTTACCTAGTCTAGGACTTCAAACACTGGATTTGCATTTACCTAGACTGTAAAACACTGAGTCTGAATATGAAGAGACAGTTAAACACTGGGTCTGTATTTCACTAGACGGGGCACAAATTCTGGCTTTGCCTCCAAACAAAAAGTAGTCTAAACAGGTCAGGCACGTTGACATTGCCCCGCCAAATACCGAGCCTGCATTTAACTAGACATGACAAATACTGACTTTGCATTCACAAAGCTGGATATTCTTTTAAGTACATGGAATAGGTAAATAAAAATAGCAGATACCAAAGTATTTCTCTTCAGGATGCCCAGGATACAATATACAAATCTGGTAAATATTGGACAAACACGGAGTTCTGGAAATCTAGAGGTGGGATCTAAAGTAGGAATCAAATGGTTTATTTGCATAATATATTTTGTGAAGAATGTTTTGTGACAGATCTAGGATACTGGGGTGTCAAAAGTCAGTTTGCAACTAAATATAGCTGTGTAAAAAGTGACATTCGTCACATACTATTTTCATCTCTTTTTGTAGTTACATTATAAAAGCAGAATTGACTTTTATCAAACATTGCAAATTTAACATTAAATATACATAATTAATGATTACTTTTTTACTTTTATAAATAAAAACAAAGTAAAAAAGACATGTGTATTTAATTCAACTCAAAAAGAAATGAACATGCGGTAAAACTTTCTTGTCAGCGTCGATTAATCAGTGAAGTATTTAAATGACAGCTGTCAATCATCTAACTGGAAAAAAGTACGATTACAATTTTCTCGTTTTGATTTGAAGGTTGCATTTACGATATCATGTGTTTTACATCATACTCCAAATGTATTCAATTACGTATTGTGCAGTTTCAGAAAGGATGACAAGAATTTCTGAACATAGAGACCCCGGAAAATGTTTGCAAACTCTCATACAAAATTAACCATTAACCTTTACACTAATTCTCACCGCTGGCAACAGGAAAGAAACGTCGAGATCCAATTCACATTGGTCTAACCACAAGAAATACGATGTTTGTGCAGTTAGACTAAAAGAATTTTTCCGATTTGTCAATGCTGAGCATTAAGTATCAATAAAACACTGAACATAAAGAGTTATTCAAAGTTAAAAATCGGCTATCACATGGATACCTCCAGCTACCCTATAAATACCACGAGGTAGCTATGGGATAACCTGGTATTCAGAGATACGGTTTGTTATTCCATAGATAACTGAGGTTTCTATGGGATAACCGAGTTTGGGTTAAAATTGCGTGTCATACTCATGGATATTTAACAATTTAATGGCTGCGACCATTGTACCTAAATTCAACAAATGCTGGTCAACATGAGTCCTTGAACACTTCTTAGTTAAGTTATAAATTCGCCGCATAATTCGGACATCAAGTTCCATTGTACAGGATCTGAATGTGTTGTATTATGACAGTTAAACATGAACAAATTAGTATTAGCGCGACATTTATCTACATTCGCTACATAAACTACTACTACTACTGCTACTACTACTATTACTACTACTACTACTTCTACTACTACTACTACTACTACTACTACTACTACTACTACTACTTCTACTACTACTACTACTACTACTACTTCTACTACTTCTACTACTACTACTACTACTACTACTACTACTAAAACACCACCATTACTACTACTACTATGACAAAACACGTACTTATTTATCATTTTGTTGTTAGATGGAGAATGAAAATGGTAATATCTTTATACTTCAAAGTGCTGTAAAACTGCGTTAACTTTATTTAGCTTTAGATATTTTATATTTCCGTTCATCAACTTAATTCTTTATTCTAGTGGCGAATGTTAAAGATGCAATATGCTGCTTTTTAGTATTAAGTTTACCATATAGAGATAAAACAGTAGAAGTTTAACAGTATGTAGAAAAGATCGTAAGATATCGTAATGATTTGAGAGTTTGCTCCCTTTGTTCAAACTTCGTTATCAAATTCACAACTGTATATCTTTAAGTAATAATCTTTCTATATTGTCAAAACAAAGTGTTTATAATAAACTGATAACATGAGTAGTTAGATTCTAAATTAGATCTAATTTACAATTCTGATAAAAAACGGATTTAATAATGAGACTGAAGGATTGCTTCGTAGAGTTATATATTATACAATATTTACATACCGACTGTAATTTCCTTCATTACAGTTATAGAGAACGTCCGTTTTGTTGTATCAATAAAACCAGTTAGTCATCACGTGATCTAAGTGTTAACCGCTAGCTGGCGTAGGAATACCTTAATATCTAAGGAACCCTTTCCATGACCATGTTACGGCAGCGATTTGTCGGACAAGTATTCTTTGAACATATGAATGAATCAATAAAAAATAAAATAACACACATTCATTCCATATATTTATTTGATACCATTAATTACCACAAAACAAACAAAAATCACTGAAAGAAATCGTAAACACAAGACTAAGCCTGCATCTGTAGCACACTGTAGATGCATATATCATAGGCCTATTGCGATAGGTCTAGGTTATATTATGAAAAGAAACACAGGCCTCAGAAACAAAAATATGCTTCGTAGCTACGTTGCTTGTAAGTAAGTTGAAAAGGGAGTCAGGTCTAGTGCAATTTTGTCCTGCATCTCTGATAAACAGCTTGCTTTTCAGTCACCATATAGGCTATTCCTGTCACTCGCATCGCGTGAAATCGACTCTCAGTTAACCTCAAATCCTATTAATTGCTAGACTAACTACCAGGTCCATCTTGTTTTTCACAACATGTAATGTTAATGCAGAGCATTTTAAGCAGTATTCATAGGTTTCTCAGTAAATTGATGGGATACTCTATATGATCAGCTGGTAAAAACTGAATTCTGAATTGACATATGGATCTATCATAATTTATAGGCCTACACGGATTTTCCATAACGAACGTGTCGATAATTATCTTTTAAACAGAACAATATAAGTTTGTTATTTCACAACATAATCTGCATTTGTCTTGTTTCAATTGATTTGAAGGATTTGCTAGTGGGCTAGCCTATATACTGAAATAGGTCTACTTACGAAACCGTCACCCCTTCACAGTTCACGGCATTTCCCAGCTGATTCAGCGATTGATAAAATATCAAATAGATAGGCTACTTCCAGATGTCATCAACGAATATAAACAGTCACACTCAACTTTCTGTAATATATTCCACTGATAAAATATCAGAATGAAAATTTGTTGTAAACAACGATCATATGGTAGGCCTATCAGCCATTTGCACACGACCTATTCGGGTAATTCTCTTCTGACACATTTAACCCGCACTACTAAATGGTCGAATATTAAAAATCGCGAACTAAATCTGGGAATAAGTATTCAAAATTGTCCATATCACTAGTTTCTTTCAAAATGATATAAAAAAGATAAACGTTAATTTCATTAGTATTTGCGATCAGAAAAGAGAACTACTTTGTGCTGCACAGAATTTTTTCCATGAGCAACTGCTTTTATACCCCGATGATGTTCAAAAAATGAAAAACAATCCTTAAATAAAAATAATGGAAAGAAATCTTCAGAAATCGTATTGAAACACGAGGTGGCACAGTGTCATGAAATGTCATATTGAAGTCAAATTTGCTTGCTGATCAGATATCTCAAGATATTTTATTTTTAATGAAATCCAGTTTCAACAAATTTATACTTCTAAAACAACAGAAAAATTTTATTTCACGAACATTTGTGATTCTAAAGTGTGTGTATATATATTTACATCAAAAGGTCATAGCTTATGCTAGCCGTTCTTTACGACCGAACTACAAAAATATGCAAAATTACAGTTCAAGAAAACTTGAATTATTATCACTGACATGGGCGATAACTGAAAAGTTCAAGGATTATTTTATTGGTGCAAAATTCACTGTGTTTACAGATAATAACCCGTTGTGTTATTTGAATTCTTCAAAACTTAATGCGCATGAACAAAGATGGATATCGAAACTGGCAATGTACAATTTTGAAGTGAAATATTGACCTGGCAAACACAACAGCAATGCGGATGCTTTGTCACGAATGCACGATAAGGATGACAACAAAACGCCAAATGATTTCAGTGTACTATTAGATAAATTTGTTCAATCTTCTAGAATTCCACCTGAAGTCGTCAATGAAAATAAAAATTGTATATTGTCTGAAAACGAAATATCGTCATACAGCACGTTTCCATCCTTACAACCAAATGAAATCAAAACACTTCAAGAGCAAGACTCTACAATATCAAAATTTGCTGAAATTTGGAGAACAAAAGTCAAACCGAGATCTTCAAAAGTTAGCTCATCCTGTATTAGTTTTGTTACGTCAGTGGAACAGGATCATATTAGAAAATGGTATTCTCTATAGAGTAATCAAAGATCCAATCATGGGAGAACTGAAGCAAATAATTATTCCAAAGTGCTTATGTGAAAAAGTGTTAGTTAATTGCCATGATAAATTAGGTCATCAGGGAATTGAACGTACATTTTCAACTATTAGATCTAGATGTTATTGGCCTGGAATTTTTAGGTCTGTTAAGGATTATTGCAAACGATGTGATAGATGTGTCATATCAAAGATGCCACAACCAGCTGTCCACACAAGTATGGGTCATATGATAGTTTGGAGACCACTGCAAATTTTGGCAATTGACTTCACAGTTCTAGAACCTTCCAATGGAAAGGAAAATTTGCTTATCATGACTGATGTTTTTACAAAATTTACACATGCTGTTGCTACAAAAGATCAAAAAGCAGATACTGTTGCAAACACTCTATTAACAGAATGGTTTTATAAATTTGGCATACCAGAGATATTACACTCGGATCAAGGCCGAAACTTCGAAGCCAGCATAATTTCACAGCTTTGCAAGTTGTATGGAATCTCTCGATCACGAACCACGCCATACCACCCAGAAGGAAATGGCCAATGTGAAAGATTCAATAGAACTTTACATAACCTTTTACGATCATTAACACCTGAAAGAAAACGTCACTGGCCAAAACATCTTGCTGAATTACTATATGCATATAACGTCACACAGAATTCAACAACTGGGGCACAGCCCATATTACTTGATGTTTGGTCGTCAACCAAAATTACCAGTTGATTTTTTACTTGGTTCTGTTGATTCGGGCTGCAATGATGACAATAATCAAATAACAACAGATGAGTGGATTTTTAAACATCAGGATCGGTTACGTTATGCTTTTGGAAAAGCTGGGGAGCGTATATTACAACAAGCATCTGATAGAAAATCACATCATGACAAAACTGTTTTTGAACCAAAACTTGAGATCGGTGATAAAGTGTATATACGTAATAGACAAGTACGTGGACGAAACAAAATTCAGGACGTATGGGACTCTACTGTGTATAGTGTTGTAAATATTCTTGGCAATGTAGTGTCTGTTCAATCCGATGATGACATTTTGAAAAACCTTAATAGAAGAGATGTTGTAAAAACTGTACATAAATGAGGTGGTAAAATTATAACAGAATTATCACTGATTTGTTTTAAGATCATTATAAGAACGTTTATTGGTTAGTATTGCCTATATACTTATTTGTCTGGAAAGTATGTGGACATATTGTATTAACATTTATCGGGACGCTAAATACAAAGCTGGGGAGTATGTGGACAAGTGAACATTATTTTAGTCCATAAAACAGTTACCGTTATTCCAGATTTTATATTAAGCCTGTTGTCACCTTATGCTTAGTTTATGTTAATTTATGTTTTACTTTATGCATTTTTGGTTTTTGCTGTCATTGAGTGTTCAGATTCAACTCACTAGTCCATATTTGGAAATCTATTGAAATTTAGGGTAGATCTGTCCAGGCTAAGCCAGTTCTAACCGAATCTTATTCTATAAATTCAGATTTCTATCTAAATTGTATCAGTATGAAATTTATCATTCTCGAAACTCCATCGCTGAACACTGAAGGTTATTATTATTTTGATTACTATTTTTGATAATTGTAATTTTGAATTTTTTATTTAACTTTTTATCTTGAAAAACATAAAGTTAGTATTTTGTATTTCAATCAAGTAATTATAAATACCCACTTTAATTATTCTAAAATATTGATGGTTTAATTGTCATCAACTATATATTGTAAATTTTGATAATGTCAACATATCTTTTTGAGATATATTAAAGTGTGAAATTATTAATGATCATGATCATAAATTGTAATATTTGTATTTACATATATTTTATTTTATTTCAGAGCATATTATGTCACTGCTTTATATGTATGATTAAAATATTCTAAACCAATAAACGTGTTAGAAGTTGCTTGGTCACATATATATATATATATATATATATATATATATATATATATATATATATATATATATATATATATATATATATATATATATATATATATATATATATATATATATATATCGATACGAAAATATATCGATATTTTTTTGGGGGGAACTGGTATTATGTTCGTTCTTTTGTTACTATATAACTGCATGTGTGTGTTATTGACACCTAAGAGCTATATCAATAAGTTATCTACTTTGCAATGTACAAGATGTAATGATGTATTGATAGTTCTCCATTCACTGTTTCTGTGTTCTACACTACTATCTCCAATGTTACACTGAATATTCCTAACAATATGACACATATGTATGTCGTGGTGCATGCTTCTTCTTATATCGCAATACATTATGATACACAAGTCGGTACGGATTTTAGCCGTTAAGCAGACTATGCATGTTATAGAGTTTGTATGTGATAAAAAAAACCCATTGTAACATTTTTTTCCCTCAAGTTTACAACCTAGCCGCCTGTCTACCACCGTAAAATTGAATCCTTTTTATGTTGGCTCAAAAACCATTGCAAATATTATCATAAACATAATACCACGTTATAATGCTCAAGACGATCGTTTCTGTCAATTATAGACTTAATTAGCTGGCCTGTAATTTCAATTAGATATATATTTTCTAAAGAAAACGTGGTCAAATAAAAGATCTCAATGTACCGATGCATCTAGCCAAACGTATACGTTAATGAGATGCTTAAATAAATCATAAATAATAAATGTTGTCATTTAGCTGTTAATGATATTAATTATAAACAAATTCTTTTTTTATAAAGACAAACACTTTTGAAGTGCATTCTTGTCACTCTGTTTGTCATTTAATGTTTTATAAAGCTTCAAACGTCAAATTTGATAAATCTGTAACACTACACTTAATATGTATACACATGCTTTTCACACTGAAACTTAAATGTAAGATACGTTTTGCTGCACATATACACTGTATTTTTATGTTCGTCTACATTTCATTTTTCATATATATTATAGACATAATGCCAACGTTATTTTTCTAAAAAAAAGTCAAAATTGGTTCCCATGGGTATACCGATGGTCAGCTGAAAGATCTGGCCTCCAGACCATACATATATATTGTCTGCTAGTCACAGTACCAGAAATTCCAGAATATTTTTATATCAATCTCAGTGTATTTTGTATTGAATCAGAGTGGAATCGGAGAAAATAAGTATCATGGTATTGTTTAGTTAAACACAATTGTTGATGATGCCAAAGTCTCTCTTTTAACTTTTCATGCGGAATATATATGTATTGTATCATTGAAATTGAAAATTGAAAATATTTGCTTATCACGAGTAAAATGAAGAAGTACCAATTAATAATCGAAATTCAAGTCCATTAGAACACGATGAATTAGAGTCGAATTCCAAACGAGATAGGACCAGGTGTCCGGATGAGTCAGCGTCCTCTGCTGGCATGCCACACCCGTCGCAAATGTTTCATGGAAACTTTTCTAGTTCGATGAAAGGGTCAAATTCGGTGAACAGGTCAACTTTGGTGAAAAGGTCAAGTTCGATAAAAAGCATGATTGGCGAAAGGGAGTCACTTTCTGTGTCGTGATCCAGAATACTAATACTAATCTAATATTACTGAGACGGGGGTTTCATAATGTTTAACAAGATCCCAGTATCGACCAAAAAACTTCTTAAACGACGATTTCAAGCGTTAACAACGTAACCTTGTGTAAGTAGTTTATTGGCGAGTCATTTCGCTCCCAGAATAAAAGAGTGACAAGACATTGTCCTGGCTTAACGTATAAGTTGTGAAATGAAAATGCCATAGGCAGGTGAAGATGAAATACTACTACTTAGAAAGGGGACGTTCGTGATATGGAAATTGAAATAGTCGCGTTTATCATAAAAGAAGGTGTGAAGTTGACCGCCCTTTCCAATCGACAGGTGTAAATCTAGGTAGGAAGCAGATGTGTTGCTCTTTGTCTTCTCATTGATCTCTAACTCCACAGGATATATCTGGCCAGAATAATTCAGAACTTCAGAATTATTTATGGACAGGACATCGTCGATATACCTGAAGTAAAATTTAAGCAAAATGCTAACTGTTCGTTTCTTTTGGAGAGTAGAGACAGTATAAATTCCGCTTCATATGAATAGAAAAAGATGACAGCCAAGATAAGTGCACAATTTGTACCCATTGGAATGCCGACAATATGTTGGAAAACTTTTCCCGCAAAAACCACGAAGATATTGTCTACCAGAAAACCCAGCGTCTTTAGAGTACTTGTTATTGGAAGCAGAGTGTTCCTTCACAAAATAAGGTTCCTCATGACCTAACAATGTACATGTATTTGTAAGTTGTACTTGGCTAAAATCTAGTGCAATTTCATTCTGAAATATAGAAATATAAACTTATTATGAATTAAACTTAGTTCAATTTTTTGTATATAATGAACATCCCGAGTCTTCAGAGACTAAGAACTAGAGCGGACGCAAAGAATGCGGACTAATATCGGGCGGCAGAGATGATAAAAGGTGACTTGTTTTTTTCTGATTTCAAACCAACAAATACGAGCTTGTGCATCTTGGACAAATGGATATCTAACAATTATATTAATTCATGGACAACTTGACAAAAAGTCACTTTCAAATTCTGTAAACTAAGCCAACAGTTTTGTTGTTTATTTAGAGAAGTTCGTTATTTTTGGAAAATTTCTGATGTTGACGTTCACCGTATAGTCTTACCCCTACTTACTCGTTAATTCAACCCTAAGATTAACCCTAAGATTAACCACAGAGATTACATGAAATTGGTATCCATGACAGAATTGTAGATTTGTTACAAATACAATATTAATATGGTAAAGGGTCTCACATTTGGATACAAAATCCGCGAGGTATGAGACAGGGGAACACAGAGCATCATTTCATCTGGGACACATGAAAGCCAGAAAAGGAAATCAAGTAATGTCTTAGATGTTAATCAAAATAAAAAGAAATAAAAATATTAGTCGTAGAAACTTAGGTCAATCATATTATAAACATATATTTGTCAAAGGCTTTCCAACAACATTTGTACAACATTGTAGCCACTTTATTGAAAAATTGAACACACACGGACCACTGGAAATCAAGAGGTGGGATCGGGTGCTATGGAGAAAAAAGCACCCCCTGTTGACTGGTCACACCCACCGTTAGTCAAATCCAAATGAAATACGGGAGGAACGTATTCTCGTCACTTCGGTATTGGGCAACTCAACATTTCACTTAGTTAAATATAATTATCGCGAACAAGGCTACTAGAATTATATCGATCGTAAAATAATTTATATGTATTTTCATAAAGTATATATTGTGTACCTAATTGTCATTAGAAGTGAATATAGTGGTCGTTTACCAATATTTGGTTTTCGGTCGCAAGATATGTAGATATTGACTTATAAATAATCATGCAAACAAGAACTGAAAGTCATCTTCCAAATGGTTCTTGATATTAAGAAGATTTTTAAATATGTACCAAGTTTGGCTCCCCCTTTGCGGTCCGTCTTGGTCCTGGCCACTTTTCATTCGCAAACTTTAAACGGTTTCACATGAGGTTGATTTAAATTGGCCAACTGGTTCTTAAGACGTCAAAAATGTCCGAAAGTTAACAACACACGACTAAATATGATAGCAATGTCATAGGTCATCCCTGACCCAAAGCCTAAAATCATAATCAAGTGAGAGCATTTGGCATTTGAAGAAGGATGTTCTTAGGCAAGTTTCACTATAGGTCGTATAACTTTAAGTATAGACGTAAATGTAGACATACCCGTAACTTACATCTTAAATGAGTATCACTATACATCTTTTCTTTCTTCTTATGTATAAACTTACGTCTGAGTGTACATCTGCTACAAAGAACAACTAGTGTCAAATGTAATTAAGTGTAATGCATGTCAGCATACGTTTACGACTCTTAGTGAATCTAAAACTACGCACACACTTAGGGCGATTTTTTCTACAGAAACTGGTTTTAGCTTTGAACCAGTTTAGAAAACTTTCCATTTGTTACATAAACCGGTTTTAAACTGGCTCTGAACTAAAATTGGTTTTTCATTTGTTTTATCATAAACCCAAAACTAGTTTACCAAACCATTCAAACTGCCTCCTTGTGTGGTTTGATAGGTTTATGCAAGTTTGTTGCTACAACAACAAGGCGGCGAAAACGTGGACCAGAACTAGTATCAGATACCTTTTATGCGTCTTCTGGACATTTATATACTGGGACAGAAAACTGTACTCGTAATGACAGAGAGACCATTTTACAATATTAAAACGATGAAATGATGAATTTAGACTCCAAATCGATCAGCTATCGATTGTTATTTTGTTTTCACGTTTTATTTATCTTAGAGTGATTTAACTTTTTAGCATATTAACCTCCAGCAATTCACAAACTGGAAACATCATAATCAGGGTTAATAAATATTGTAATAAGATTTATATTATTTTTCCCTTTATTTTTGCATCTCATAAAAAAGAGCAACTGTTTACTGTTTACTTCTTTCTGTAGGTCTACCCCATTTTGGTAGTTTAAACCATTTCTTTGTTTAGCCGTGGGAAATTAGTTTTAGTTTCATAACTGGTTTGCAAACCAAAATCGAAACTAGTTTACAAATTCGCCCTTAAATAGAATCGTAACTCGAGTTACGTCTTATGTTACGCATATGTTTACGGGCAAAGCTACGACATTTAGTGAAACTGGCCCCTGATTTGTATCCAGTAATGTGTCGGACTTTCTTAGAATCGATACCGACCAAACGAAATTCCGCAAGATTTAAGAATGAAACATCAACTGGACATCAGCGATCATGTCGTCAGGTATTTTGTCCTTCCTCCGTGTGTTGGGTGTTTAACAAGAAATTGTATCCACGATTATTTGTATCCAAGTTTGAACCCCTACCATATTGATGTGGTGACTGAATCAAATCTATAAATCTGACATTGATATTTATTTCATATTACCTTTTAGGATAATCTAGAAATTAATTTGACAAGTAAGTTAGTAGAGGTCAGACTTTTTGGGATAGTTTGTATTCAACGTTAACATCAGAAAATGTCCAAAGATAACGAATTTACTTGTATAAAGAAGTTTTGTTGGCTTAATATACTGTATTGATAATGTATTTTTGTCACATACCACCATACATCATCAATTATAATAAATCTCAGCTACCAATTTTACGTAGCATATTAGTACAAATATATATGCCAATGTATTGGTATAAAATTACTTTTATTTCAGAAAGTATATCGTAATCTAGATGTGTATTAACTCATCATTATGATGGTGTTGTGTATAGAAACGATATGAGGCGAAAGTAACCGAAAACGTTGAAATTATGCAAATCGCTGTAAATGGCAATATTCACAGAATTCAAATATTTTGAGTGTCTAAATAAACACGTCTATCATTCTAATTTATTATAATTACATAACTGTAACTATCGCTATATATATAAAACGAGATTTGATTTATTTAATTGCATAGATATTATTTTTGATCACCCAACTGGAACGGTAAGATACTGTCACTAATTTCAGCTCAGTATAGAGATCAAGGACGGCCAATAGTATCTACAAGAATGTAAACTTTCTAGTGATTCTTAGTTAAGATAGAACTGACTCGAGATAGGTATGGTGAAGTCGAGATTAACAAAATTAGAAAAACAAGGTTGAAGTGCAACTAATTTGAGGCAGAAATAAGAAAAGTCAATTCAATAAGGAAATGTTGAATTAAATAAAAACACCTTAATTAAACCCATACATCTTTCAGATATGTACAAATTATTAGAGGCATAGCGACAGCACATAAACATTAGTAAGCTTGCATTATGAAGTAATGAAATCAAAATTAAATTGTCTGTTTAACATTCATTTAAAGGAGAGTGTACGTAACCGGTAAAATTTCATAATCCATGACGTACAAAAAGCACCACTGTGAGTAAACTTGAAAGTTTTCCATCAAAAACGTATTTGATAGATCTATATGTACGTAGCAACTGAGCAAAAAATAGAAATATATATTACCAGGTATTAACAATACCAAAGATATAGTTTTACATAAGAGACAAAACAAAAGGTCAAGACAGTTGAATATATGAGAATTCAAGAAATGATATCAGATACAGAAGTATAAATCTTCAGAATACCCAGGACACATATACAAATCTGATGAATATAAAAAGTCTCAGATACCAAGGTATAAATCTGGTAAAAATTGGACAAACACGGAACTTTTGAAATCAAGAGGCGGGATTAGGTGCCATGGAGGAGTAAGCATCCCCTGTCGACCGGTCACACCCGCCGTAAGTCAACAGTCAAATTAAAATGAAATACGTAAGGAACAAATCCTCGTCATAACTAGTACAGACGTCTCAACAACCGCCATCGAACGGGTAACTCAACACTTCACTTAGTGAAACAAAGTAGTCGCAAACAAGACTATTATACCGACCGTAAAATTTGCAGAACGTTGACAACAAATGCAGTTTTCGATATCCCTGTGTCAATAATTTGTCAGTGAGTAGTATACCTCTGCGTATGAAATGAACTTGTGAAATATAAACTCCATATGCGGGTGATTGTGGGATATTACTACTAAAATGTGGAAAATTAGCATGAATATAAACAAACACAGATTTTGAAATTCAGAGGTGGGAGGGATCAGGTGCCATGGAGGATTGACCATCAACTGTAGACCGGTCACACAGAGTAATCGCAAACTTGTATTCTCTATTTTCTTTTTCATATTTCCTGTTATACCGGTCTTAACACAATCCTGTTTGATTATGCTTTGTAACAACACTAAAAAATCCACTTCTTTATACATCTACATTAACATTTTGTTTTATTTTTGTTTGGTCTGAAATGCAAGAATGGATTTTAAATAAATGCAAAAATTTCATCAGAACTAAAATGTGTCGAATGTGATAAGGGGTAATAAATAAAACGTTAAATGACAAAATAACCGAGATAGAAATATTGCAGATCTACAGTTGTACGGTATGAAGGCCAACTGTGATCCACTTTCCTATTAAGTATGGCGTTTTAATAGAAAAACAGTTATAGACAACATTGGTAAAAAGGAAAATTACATCATCTCATGTTAAGCTTATGTATGTATCTAGTCTATGTAATTACTATAAAATACATGAGGTATGTTATAGTCAGATTTTTATCATATCATAACATGTTGCCGATTTAGTAAAACAAATGGATAGTAACCTGCAGACAATAGCGGAATCAGCATGGTCATTTCTAAACATCATTTTTTACGGTTCGGTATAATAGTCTTGTTTGCGATTACTCTATTTCACTAGGTAAAATGCTGAGTTGCCTTTTCGTTTGAGGTTGTTCAGACGTCTGTACCAATTGTGACGAAGATTCAGGGCATGCTTACTCCTCCATGGCACCTGATCCCACCTCTCGGTTTCCAGAGGTCCGTGTTTGTCCATTTTTACCAGATTTGTATCTATGCCCTGGACATCTTAACGATTTATACTTTGGTATCTGAGATTTTTTATATTTTTAACATCATCTGTAGACTGGTCACTGCTGCTATAATACCATAGTCAAATTACAACAGTATAAACAACACACCTAAATATTGTGATCAGTATTATTGGGGTAGCCACAAATCAAATGGTCGCACGAAGGACTTTGACCTTTTTAAACTTACAACTAAAATTGTATTGGTTTTCTAGGTTTGGGTCCGTAACAATTCGATTCTCCAACTTCCCTAAATTCCTGCCATCCATATGGTAATGGTATTTGCTCATTGCAAAATGCACATTTACATGCATAAACAATGGATACAATGAAACATTATCTGCATCGTTCAAGATAAGATCAATTGCCTTTTCATTTTCACTTAATTGTCGGCTGTCCTTAGGATGAGACAGTAAAAACCGAGGTTCACATTAGATGACGGTACATTAAAGAGCCCTCCCTGCTCAATGGTCGTTAATGCCGAGCATAGGCAAGCTCTTCACCGGCATTTGGTGACGTCTCCATATGAGTGAGAGATTCTTGAGTGGGACGTTAAACAACAATACAACAACAACTTAATTGTCGGTATTATATTCTATGTCATTCATGTAGATTCTATGACTATTAATAAAATAGTTGAAGCATAGACCAGTGAACATATAAAAGTAAACAATGATCCTGTGAATTTTGATGAATAGGAAAAGATTGATTTGAATATATAACTGTTAAATTACATAATATTGGACAGGTTGTAATCATTTCATAGATTGAGTAATTGTCTATTCCGCCACACCCTTTTTAATTCTATAAATTGTTCATTTACATCGATTTTTACAAAATTTTCTTGATTGAGTATGCGGTTAAACAGTATGTAATAAGTTACAAACAGACACATACTTAAATGAAAGTACTGAACGTCGGGTTTGCAAATCCGCAAGCCATATTTTGATATAATATTATTAAACCTTTTGAAAAAACAATTGTATTATTTTTGTCCCCTGACATATAGTAGAGAATATGATTAAAGTGTGTGTTCAAATACATTATCAAACACGTAAAACGTTTTAAAAGATTTTCTTTTCGAAGTTATTTGTTTTATTAGAATTTAAATTTTCCCGTACCTTAAAAAATCCAGTTGTATATCCTTATGCAATGACCTTTTAGATAAACTATTTCGCCATATCAAATGTACTTCGTAATTCGGTCAGGGGATCTCGGTCTTCTACGATCTCGGACTATGTTAAAATCGACCGATGTTTTACGTGTTTTATATTAAAATACAGGACGTGATTTTTAATTGAAAGTGCATGTAAATGCTTTTCAACGCTATGTTAAATACCTGAAGAAAATCTGATGAATATATGAATAAATATATCGGATCAGTAAAAGAATTTATTCCCATCTTTAACGTTGCTCCGATTGCTGACATTGACAAAGTTAAAACAATGTTACTGTGAAAAGTATGCGTACCCCTTGTTTTGAAATCGGCCGCCATGCCCGATAAAGTTGGACAGTTTATGATTAAATGTGTCAAGAATGATAAAGCCATAATGCAATGGGACGAGTTAAACATGGGTCGAGATCACCCGATATACCCGGCACGTGGACAATTTCAGAAATGAACGTTTGAAACGACAAAAAATACCAACTTTGCCTAATTTAGATATGGATATTATAAACATAATACCAAAGTTATAATGCTCAAGACGATATCGTTTCTGTCAATTAGACTTCATCAGTTGAGTTCCAGTTGAGGCCAAATAATATCTCTAAAAGTATAGCCAAAATCCGTCTAAGAGTAACCACTGTAAAAATAACTATATTAGCTTTAGAAAATATATGAAATGATGAAAATAAACGCAAAGGGTAATAAGAATAGAATGTATATTAACTGCAAATAGCACGTGCAGAATCAAGTATATCTAATATTGGAAGGGATATTCCCAGGTCCAACTGTGAGGGATAAGGTCAAACGTACACGCTCCCCCTGCGTATTTACATTGGGAATGACGGCTAATACACAATATATACACCATATCAACTCAAATATACTAACTTATACAATACATCTAAACCATTTAATATATGTTTGACATGACATGCACTATAACACTGCGCGCACTAATTTGATATATCAATCCGTGATGTCCAACTTCTTGTATCGGAGAATTTGAAAGATCTGGGGCACGGCCATAAAACTATTCTCAGACAAATGTTTTACTCAACTTCAAGATTTTACTCAAATCTTGAGAATTTTCTCAACTTGGGTAAAGGTGTGGATCATAAAGAAATTCTTAGACAAATTTCTTTCTCAAGTGATAAAATACTTAAGTACGACAGGCGACTCGAGTAATTCTTAACAGCGAAAATTACGGCTCCTTATGTTCGCCTCGGGATAAATAAACGCAAATATCTTTGTCATATCGAATACCTTCAATATAGTTATTATATACATTATACATATCATATGTATAAATTACTCACTTCGGTCATGTATTGGCATTTTACAAGACGTTTTTGATTTTTTTAAAAGGGGATATATCTATTCACCTTTTTATGCCACAAAACGTGCTGCCTACTTAATTTTTAACGTGTTTTATACCCCTTGGTTGGTTATTAAATAATTAACCATAGATTATGGTAAGAAAAATTTTCAAAAATCCAAGTTAAGTGAATCGTGACATATGTTCTGGACGAGATTTACATTGCCCCTTGACAATCTTTCCTCAGTTGAGAAAATCATGGTCCGTGAGTTTTTACTTTTCACTCAAGTGAGTAAATTCTTAACTTTTGAGAATAAAATTTGTCTCAGAATTTTCCTTGTTTATGGTATTATACAGACAAACCAAACCACTATGGTTTATTCTACAACAGAACTGTTTATGCAAGACGCACTATTAAGAACAAAAAATAGCACGGTTTGTGTGTTTTTGGTCGTCTCTTTATACATTACTAATCTTATTTATTTATTTGAATATCAGATTTATACTTTTTGTTTATGAGAAAATAATTCGTACACCAAAACAACTAAGAAATTTAAATAATGATTCATGTTTATTTCAGTTCACTCAAAGATACCTGTAAAGCAAATATTACGTGTGATTGTTTCATCCCATTAAATAATTTGATATATGAAATTTGACAATGTATAATATAGAAGTATGTGATCAAACTTAAGTGCATTTCCACAATAAGCGCATTGAGCAAGACAACAGGTGAGGATTTTACCGTGTAAGCATTTAAATTTAAACTCAATTCAAACAAACCACACAGTGAGTTTAAATGCATTTAGATAAATGATAATGTTGGCGATGTATATTTCAAGAGAACGTAAAACATATGTGTGCAAAACAACATTTACAAAGCATAGACCCAAAGCTATAACTGAAAGTAAGTCCATACAAGAACTCACTATAGTATCAGAAACGTGATGAATTTACCTCATGAAGAATATGCAATATGCATTTCCCTTGACCCTATGACCTTACAATATGAACCAAAATAATGCCTTTGGTAGTTTCTTGCAACTTTCTTATTTATCCGTATATTGAAAACGTTCAAAACGACAGCAGTTTTGATATATCAGCTTGATATCGTCACTAAGAAAGGTTTATGGTCTATACGGGGATCTTCTTAAATAATAAAAAATCTCAGATACCAAATATAAATTATTAGGATGTCCAGGATATAGGTACAAATCTGGTAAAAAATGGACAAACACAAACCTATCGAAATCAAGAGGTGGGATCAGGTGCAATGGAGAATTAAGCAACCCCTGTCGACCGGTCACACCCTCCGTGAGTCCACAGTCAAATTAAAATGAAATACGTAAGGAACAAATCCTCATAATTGATAATGGCGTCTCAACAACCGCCATCGAACAGGTAACTCATCATTTCACTCAGTAAAACAGAGTAATCGCAAACAAAACTATTATACCGACCGTAAAATTTGCCGAACGTTGACATCAAACGCAGTTTTCGATATCCCTGTGTCAATAATTTGTCAGTGAGTAGTTTACGTCTGTATAGGAAATGTTCAAATGTTGAACACGCCCTGGCACATCGGATCATTTGTGAAATATAAACTCCATATGCGGGTGACTGAGGGGTATCACTACTAAAATGTGGAAAATTTACGATGGGAAAGCCGAAATCGTCGCGTTTATCTTATAGCTTAGTCGCTAATGTCCCGTCTGTGTCTATAGTAATGTCTAAGTATGAAACGCGTGTGCTTGATTCTGTTGTAGCTTTAATTTCGAATTGACATATGTATGCCAATTGTCATTATTAATTGACAAAACGTCGTCGATATACCTAAATGTCAAATTATAGGACATCGCTAACTTTTTCTTCTTTTGATTCAGCAGTTTCTGAATGAAGTTTGCTTCGTATGAAAAAAGGAACAGGTGAACCAATAAAGGGACACAATTAGTTCCCATTGGAATGCCGACAGTTTTTTGAACGATCACGTCTCAAAACATTACAAATGTATTGTCTGTTAGAAATTCCAGCATCTTTTTCATATCAACTTCAGTGTATTTATGTTTGGAATCAGAGTGGTGTTTGACAAAGTAAGTATCATGATAACCAATCACTATATATTTAAACTTCCGGGTACCACCTTTAGTGTTGTCTATGATGCTAAAGAGTCTCTTTTTTATTTTTTTTATTTGGAATTGTTGTGTAAAGAGTAGAGAAGTCGTATGTTTTGATACTAATAAGCTGAGAAAATTTGTGCGCCTTCAAATTTTCTAAAAGATATCTTCTTCACACCGCTTCTGGAATAAGCAACTCTACAGTATAGCTGAACCTTCTCTTTAACGGCTGTTAGTATCTTGGTAAGGAGTAAAGATAAAGGTTTGATGGAACATTTGCTGGATCCTTCTATGTACCTCTGTAAATATGGGGTTTTGTGAAATGTAGGTATCCAATATAAATATGGTAGCTCAAAATCAGTATCGGTTGTAGGTACATCAAAAGAACGTAATACGGACACGTGATTCGAAGGATTTCATCCTTTGAAAGTGGGCTAGATGTGCATGTAGGATTACCAGAATTTGTATTAAACCCTAGTTCTTTTAATAAACAATTAATGTGCCTTACAAACAAAAACTTGAAACTTTATTTGAGACTTTGCTGGGACCAGTACATACTGGTCATGTAATCTATCCAGCTCGGTTACCACTTCTGGATCACTAATACAGAGGGATAACGTGTTTTCATAGTTCCTTTTAAGTATCCGAATACGAGATTTTATCAGCCACCGTATTGCTTTCCGCCATTCAGACAAAGTGTCGGTTCCACGTCTTCATGTTTGGCCCATCGTCTGGCATAATCTTCGACAGAATGCATAACTAAACTGAAATTCTCGCCATTTAAAGGAACGGGCTTCGCGGTATTTAGACCCCTTAAAATAAGATTTCTGAGGTTTTTATTTTCAACAATAGAAACGTCGAGGGTGATGACATGCCCAATATGAAGTTCCCCTCGCAGGATTGTTAGGAAGCATTCTACAGCACGAACATATAGTGACACCCTTTTGGTAATCCGTAATCAAAATCTAACTAATGACATTTTCTCCAAGATTAGCCCTTTCACCAAACTCGTAGGTTTCCATGTAACATTTGCGACGGGTGTGGCATACTAACAGGGGACGCTAACTCCTTCCCGACACCTGGTCCCATCCTGTTGTAACTGTTCTTTATGTTGAGATCATTTGTATATCCGATTTGTCAAATGGAAATGGAGTTCTTCATTTTAACTTACAACTTACAACTCTTTAATGTACTAAAGGCTAACGTTGTATTCTAAAAATAAAGTTTCCAAATCTGGAAAAAATATTGGACAAACGTGGTCCTCTGGAAATTAAGAGGTAGGATCAGGTGCCATGGAGGAGTAAGTATCCCCCGTTGACTGGTCACTGAAATACGCCAGGAACGAATCCTCGACACAATTGGCACATACGTCTCAAAAGGTAACTCAACACTTCACTTAGTGAAACACAGTAATCGCAAACAAGACTATTATACCCACCGTAAAATTTGCAGAACGTTGACATCAAACGCGGTTTTCGATACCCCTGTGTCAATAATTTGTCAGTGAGTAGTTTACCTCTTTATATGAAATATTCACATGTTGAATACGCCCTGGCATATAAGGTCAATTGTGAAACATAAACGCCATATACAGGTGATTTCTGGATATTACTACTTAAATATGGAAAATTTACGAATGGAAAGCCGAAATCGTCGCGTTTGTCGTAAATTTAGTTGTTATTGTCCCGTCTGTGTCTATAGTAAAGTCTAGGTATGAAGTGTGTGTGCTTGATTCTGTTGGAGCTTTAATTTCTAGTTTGTTGATATATATCGCATTGACATATGTATGCAAATTGCCATTATTAATTGAGATATCGATATATCTAAATGTCAAATTAAATGACACTGCTTTTTTTTTCTGAATGAAGTAGTCTTCGTATGAATAAGGGAATAGGTCATCCAATAATGGGGCACAGTTGTTGAAAGACAACGTCTCCGAACATTATTCTCATATATTGTCTATTAGAAATTCCAGCATCTTTTTATATCAACTTCAATGTAATTATAGGTAGAATCAAAGTGGTGTTTGACAAAATAAGTATCATGATAACTAATTACTAGATATTTAGATTTTCGGGAACCACCTTTCGTGAAATATGTTGTTGATGATGCTAAATGTTTCTCTTCTAATTTTACATACAGAATTGTTGTGTAAAGACTAGAATAGTCGTATGTTTTGATAATGTAAATTTTAAAAAAAAAGTTGTGTGCCTTCAAATTTTCTAAAAGTTGTTTAGAATTTTTAAGTATCCACATCTTATTTACTCCAGTTCTGGAATTATAAGGAACAGTACAATATTGCTGTAATTTCTCCTTAACGGCTGTCAGTATCTTGGTACGGTGTAAAGATAAAGGCTTGGTAGAACATTTGCTGGATACTGCTATGCTATTTACCTCTACGTATATGGGGTTTTGTGAAGTTAAAGTATCCAATATAAATTTGGTAGATCAAAATTAGTGTCGGTTGTACGTACATCAGATGAGGGTAATACGGACACGTGATTTTGAAGGATCTTGTCCTTTGAAAGTGGACTGCGTGTGTATGTAGAATGACCAGAGTTTGTAGTAAACCTATTTCTCCTAATAAACAATTAAAGCATTGTGCCTTAGAAATAAAAACTATATCATTTGAGGCTTTGTCTGCTGGGACCAGTACATACTGGTCACGTAATCTATCAGCTCAGTTATATATAGATAAAAAGTATTTCTCATCAATCAAAAATCAAATAGGAATAAAACAAAATAATTGAATAATAATAATAATAATAATAATAATAATGATAATAATAATAAAAATAATAATAATAATAATAATAATAATAATAATAATAATAATAATAACAATAATATTAATATTAATAATGATAGTAGTAGTAGTAGTAGTAGCAGCAGCAGCAGCAGTAGTAGTAGTAGTAGTAGTAGTAGTAGTAGTAGTAGTAGTAGTAGTAGTAGTAGTAGTAGTAGTAGTAGTAATAATAATAATAATAATAATAATAATAGTAATAATAATAATAATATCTCACAAAAAACCAAATAACAAAAATGCATACAAATGAATACAATACATTAATCATTATTGATTGAACTGAAGTTACATAAGTTTAAATGACAAAAGAGAATCTATGTGAAATCAAGATTTGCTTTTTGTCATTTATGGTAATTGTGCAATTCTTATTTCCTTATGACAGGATTTTGTATATTCCTAAGACTAACACCTTTTCGTGATTAAATGCATTGCATTTCTACAAACACGTGATAGTTCATTTTTCGATTTACGTATGAATATCAATTAGGCTTCAATGAGTTTCCTTGTTTGGAGAATAAAAGTGAGATAAAATGCACATACATGCACCAAATATATAAAAACGATACATGAACTGAAGTACTTTGAGCGATTCTTTGTGATCGATATATCCTCTGTATAATCGTGTGATAATATTTAATGTTAAATGAAGTGTGTGACACCTACATGTAACAGTTACCATTATGTAAATTATGTATGTTATTATGTAGGCGGAATAATACTTAATGTGTAGTATGAAATAAAAATGAAGAGGTACCACTGGATAATCGAAACTCCAAGTCCACTATAATACGACAAATTAAATATACAAATGGTCTCAACATGAAGAACAATTGCAAATCCAAAAACGGGATGGGACCAGGTGTCCGGAAGTAGTCAAAGTCCCCTGTTAGTATTCTACAATCCGTCGCAAATATTACATGGAAACTCTCGAATTCGGTGAAACTGCCAGGTTCGGTGAAAACTCCATCAGTTAGTTTTTAATCTGATTAATATAATCAGCAACTAATAGTCATACTTTTTACATTACAGGTAGTTATCAAGAAGATAAATATTATATTCCGAAAAAAAACTTAACTGTCCAATTGCTTACTATAGCAAAATTAAAAGCTTAGCTTACTAGTAGTTTTCATTGTCATCAGAAACTAACAATTACTTAAAATTATATAAGTTACTGTATTTACCATCTATTGGCACTGACACTTTATAACCCTAACCAAAAAATGTCAATCATCTCATAACTGCCAACGGCTGTTCCAGGAATTGTGCGTACAAGAACGAGTGCGCATTCTTTATGGACATTTGAATTCCAGTTTTAAAAAAATGGACAAAAAGAAAGAAAAATGAGTAAATATAAGCATTGAACTGCTTTCAGTTTGTATTCATGGGTTTATGAATGAGAACTGGACAAAGCAAATTCATCATGAAACGCTAATGAAATTTGCCCTTGTACATTTGGCATTCATAAGCCCATGAATGCCAACTGACAGCAGTTCAATGCATCAGTAAACGTTGATATTTTCGCGTGTTGTTAAGTTCACGATTTTCTTATGCAAACTATACGCGTGGGTTTTTTACGCGATGTCAGCAGCTTACTGTGTTCAATCCTATTTTAAAAGACAATGCCGAGCACTAGTAATGGTACTGGTACAAGGGAGGGGGGTAATTTACACGAAAACTTTTCATTGCGTCTCTAGTGTAAATTACCCACATGCGAAATACCCTGTGTTTACAGTAATGCTTGATATGCTTACAAATGACAGCATAACTGTCAACAAAACAACAAACAAATAGATCATATTGATACTATACAGAATAAAGATTTTGTTATTTAGAAAGTCTTTCAACATTTGGAGAAAAATCTTCAGTCTATGTCCTTGTACCGATGGCCAAGTAGCGCTTGCTAACGTCCAAATACTGTTTGTCCGATTTATTAATCAAATATATTGTGTAAAGGTAGAACGTTCGTCTTCCAAGTGCGGAATACCAGGTTCGAATCCGTATAAAAACTGATAGCACTTGTTTATAATTATATAAATAGTCATTGACTGTTCCGTCAGAAATCGTGTATAACACAATAGAATTATGGGTCATTTTGGTGTGACATAGACGGCATAACACGTTGAGAGACAGGTTTGTCCTGTAAAGGTCCTTAACAAATAACACCTCTCGGTGGTTTTCATAAGTGGTAAATATGTCCCTATGGTGACCCCTATGAACCTAGGAAAAATGCAAAGTTCTCGCATGATGAATAAAGCAAACGCCTTTTTAATAATTCGTGGGGTGGGGGTCCGTGACCATGTGGCTAGAGCCTCGCGCATGACGTTTTTCAATTTTTGTCAGCACTGGCTCGATCCCTGGTAGAACTTAAGCTGATTTTGTGAGAAAGTTTGCCAATTTACATGCGGAAGGTCAATGGTCTCTTCCCGGGTACATTGTGACCAGGTTTTCTCTCCCGCCTATCAAAACTGGTCGCTGCCATATAGGCTACATAACAGCAAAATTATTGAGTGTGGCGTAAAACCCTATTCAATATCATAGTTACGAAAGAATTCGCCACAAATGAAAATAGAATGGACACAACTTCTAATTTCTGGTTATTTATAACTTTAACAGTATGGGCATGTTTAGACGTTATTTTTGTCGATTAAATACCAAGGAAATACATTGTGTCCACAAATACAACGTAATGCTAAGTTCAGGGGACCCTTAGATGTTGATCTGCGCTGTGATTTTACATCACTTCTCGACTACAACCGTGTGACCAAACCTCATAACTCATTTTATGATTTATAGATTACTTCTGTCTACGGGAAATATTACTGTGCATTTCACTTTTAACATATGCACCTTTTTATTTAATTTAATTGATTGTCATTATAAATCATCTTCGACAGGTTAATTAATTTCCATCACGTGCCTCCACTAAAGGCTAATGATTATAAATAGCGGTAGAGTTTGTAGATTTCGTCAAGCTGATTCTGACCCTTAACCGTGTTCCACAGGTATGTTTACTTTGATTAATAATTTTCTTTATTTCTATATTTCTTAAAGATACCCTGTTGTATATTTCTCTTGTATATTTAGTTCGTAACTTTAAGGTATTGCTACGTTGCACTTTGCTGTTCTGACACTAAATGTCGTTATGACATATAAATTGTTAATCTAAACGTCGTAATGGTATACTGAATGTTAATCTAAATGTTGTAATGGTTTACTAAATATTAATCTATACGTCGTAATGGTATACTAATTGTAAATCTAAACGTCGTAATGGTTTACTGAATATTAATATAAACGTCGTAATGGTATACTAATTGTAAATCTAAATGTCGTAATGGTTTACTGAATATTAATCTATACGTCGTAATGGTATACTAATTGTAAATCTAAACGTCGTAATGGTTTACTAAATATTAATCTATACGTCGTAATGGTATACTAATTGTAAATCTAAACGTCGTAACGGTTTACTGAATATTAATATAAACATCGTAACGGTATACTAATTGTAAATCTAAACGTCGTAATGGTATACTAATTGTAAATCTAAATGGTATTCTCATTCTTACTCTAAACTCCAAGATCAAATAAAAACTCAAAACAACTTATGGAAACCCCTGGTAAAATAATGTTATAACTATTCAATCTCACTATTTATTAAAGTTTTGTGAAAATTTGAATTCCTCCACTCAAACAACGGGATATACATGGCACGCCAAAAGCACATTAATGAGTTAAACCTTGTTTTTTTCCTCTGTTAAACCCGGTTTTTCTCCAGTTAAAACTAGTTTTTCCCAGTATCCCACATTAACCTGAGAAAAACTAGGTTTAAATGGGGAAAAAAGAATTGACTGAGAAAAACTAGGTTTAACTTATTAATGTGATTTTGATGTGCATGTATAAGAACATGTTTATAGAATCTGATTTGCCTTAATAAATCTGATAAATAAGTGGTATCATCAGTCTGAGTCTTGACTTATTTTAATATTTATCAAGAGATTTTAAAGAAAATGTCATCAGAAATATTTATGATCTTCAATATGGAAATGGTATCGCTGGTGAAGTAATCTTTAGGCGAGGATCCGGTGTATATTCATAATAATTTTCTCAAGTTCGGAATCATGTTATAAAAATAGCATTTTATACATTACCCAAGAAACTCGATGTAGGCGTTCTCAATTTAAAACGAATAGCTCTTGAATATGAATTAAACATATTTCTCATAATGCATTGTTCGAAATTAAACTGGTAAACCATGCTTTGATAATTTGAGAATTCAAATAACTGTGAGGAAGAGAGCAGTTGGTATTTCAATATATTTGCAGAATTGATTAGAACTCATAGCCAATGTGTGAAATGTACGTAAAGGGAACACATTTCATAATCTTAACTGAACAAAACATTAGTTTCCGCAAAACGTAAATTTGGAGGAAACTTGGCTGAACCCTGATGCTGATGTTTGTAGTATATCGAAAACCATTATAAGGTTTCTACCAAGTTTCAGGAATGTGGAAACTCCAGATTTCCACAGCTTTCCACATGCAGAATAAGACTGGATATGTGGACGGCATAGGTGTACTCATGCGGAAACTGTATTGAAATCCGAAGTATCCGTGCGGAAACTTTTGGAAAACCACGCGTAAACCTAGGTTTCAGCTTGGTCTCCGCCAAGTTTCAGCAATGCGGAAACTGTATATTTTGTGCAGTGCTTGTTTTGTATCTATATCGTGCAGCATAAATGATATAGCTTTTCTTTCAACAGGCAAATCATGTTACGGTTCATTTGTGTCGTTGTTCTCATCGCATGTGTTGCGTGTGGTGAATATGGCGGCAAGAGAAATAGAGGTGGTTTTGCTTTAGGCGGTGGAGGTGGATTCGGTCACAGGGGTGGACCCGGTTTCATGTTTGGATCCGGTTTAGAAGGAGGACCCGGTTTCGGAAGAGGATTTGGTTACGGAAGAGGACGTAATTTGGGACTTGGCGCCAATTTTGGGAATGTAGTAGGCTTTAGAGGTAGATCGGGATACGATTATGATAGTCCATATGATAACGATGATATTGGTTATGATTTTGGAAGAAGAGGTGGAAGAAGAGGTGGAAGAAGCGGCAGAGGAAGACATGGAAAGGTATGTTTTTATCATTTGCATTCAATAAGATATAACGTTGCAAAAATAAAGGAATAAAACTATCAAAGGTTTTACAAAATAAAAGAGGACCTATATGTATAAAAATTTACGGCGGAAATGTTCAAGTTGGTAACTGTTTATCTCCATTATTAATATATGCTGTTATTTTTTCAGACATACTGAGAAGATGGGAATCAAATCAAAATAATAAAATGTTAACTATCAGTCAGCATGTCTTTCCTTCATTTTTATTTATTTGATGTTTTTCGTGTTCACAGTGGTTCATACCTAATGAAAGTTTACCTGGTAATAAGGATCTTATTGGTTCAGTCGCATACTTTCACAGACTTTTAAAAAACAGAAATAGATTCCCATTGCTAAAGGTGAAAGTAATGAGTCTTTTGAAATTGATATAAAAATTTGGGATCGGAATCACGGTAATTTTATGCGACACAAAAAATATGTTTAGCCCTTACTGAATGGGACAAGTTCATGGACCACGTGATACCTGATAACGTATGTGCGGTACTGTTGTTTCTATTAGTGATGGAATGGCGCTAGAAGACGATACCCCGCGCTAACATCATTTCAGCGGGAAGATTATGTAGAGTTACGTTGCATCACCATTGCACAAACGTTATCGGGTATCACGTGGTACATGAATCAGTCCCATTACAAACCAATGTATGGTTAATGTATTTTTTAAACTGGCAATACTATATATAGACACTGACGTTCAAGTAATGCTTTTCTCGAGATGCATGAACATTAATTTTACTTAAATAGAAACAAACAAATTATTCAGAAATTATTAATAACAGGAAAACATTATTAAGATATACAGATGCTCATAACCTGGGCCTGACACCATAAAACTTGAGAATTTACTTAAGTCTGAGAATATTCTCAAATTGGCCTTCTCAGCCAATCAGATTTCAGGATTAGTAAGATTTGAGTAAGATTTTTAGATTTAAGTAATTATTAAGCTTTATGGTGTCAGGCCCTGACCAAATTTAAACAGAGACGCTAGACGTGTACATGCATGGTTTTCAACTAATCATAATGCTAACCCGGAATTATATCACACACAAACACAAACATACATACATACAATGTCATACATACATAAAACATATATACAGAGACTTTTTATTTGGTCTCTATATATTTCATATAAAACATGTTATATATATATATATATATATATATATATATATATATATATATATATATATATATATATATATATATATATATATATATATATATATATATAGTATATATATATATAAAGACTTAGTCATTTCCAATTCAATTTCAATACAATTTTCACTATACACCATTTAAGTTTTGAAGTTCTTGCTTATGTTTTGTAATAGATTTCCTTTGTTTTGTTTTATACTACAGTTAAGATTTGTAAGACAAATAATTTTTTATTATGTTTGGATAGGAATTGTGACATTAAGAATTAAATTTTATGTTTAAATTGCAGAATTTGAACATCTGAAATGTGAAGTTTTAAACATTATGAGCAAATACACAACGGAATTATTAGATGTTTTGAGATTTATCAAAGTTAATTTAAAAATCAATGTTTTAAAAAATGTTGATTTATAAAAAAACAACAAAGAGAAGTATAATGAAAACGTACCTATAGATAATCGAAAGTCGATTAGAATACGACATACTAGATATAACAACACTTTTAACGCGATGGCAAATCTCAAAGGGAATGGCACTAGGTGTCCAGGAGGAGGCGCCGTCCACCTGTTAACATGCCACACCCATCGCAAATACAGTTGTTTAACATCCCACTTAAGAACTTATCACTCATATGGAGACGTCACCAAATGCCGGTGAAGGGCTATGCTTGACACCTTAGGCCATTGGGCAGTGTCGATGAAAAGCTAATCAGTTAGATTTAGATCTGATTGGCGAAAAGTAGTCATTGTATATGTATGATCACTATTTAACATCCTTGAATGTGGAATTCATATTGTTTAACAAGTTCCTCATATCGACCATAAAACTTCCTTAATGGTGATTTCATGGTTCAAAACGTTACCTTTTGTGAGTAGTTTATTGGCGAGTCGTTTGGCTCCCAGAATAAAATATTTATAAGAGAAAGACACCTTCGCATAACATATACGTTGTGAAATGAAAACGCCATAAGCAGGAGAAGACTGATTATTCTACTCAGGAACAGGAAGTTCGTGATATAGAAGTTGAAATCGTCAAGTTTGTCATAAAGGGAGTGAAGTGTGAAGTTGGCCGTCCTTCCCAATCGACAGGAGCAGTAAGTAAGAAGCTCATCATGATACATCTAGCCGAGGTAATTCTGTAGTGCTGGGTTATTTATAAACAGGACGTCGTCAATTTAAAATCAAACCGAGATGTTAACTGTTCCTTGTAACTTTCTCATCGAGAGGCTTGGAGAAAAAAAAGCCTTGCAAAAATGTTGGGGCGTCACTGTACATAACTATGTGATTATAAACCTTCATGCTTTGATTGCACAATTTCAAATGTGATAGGCCTTAGTCAAAATGCATTGATTTTATATACATGGAATTGTATATTTTGCATATCTAAAAAACTCAAAACTTTTATAAATTGAAGTAAATCAATAATTTTGACAAAAGTTATATAAAAACAAATATATCGACATATCATTTACTTTGGTCCCTGTAGTAACACTACACCAACAAGGCTTTACTGGTGCTGGACCTATTCTCGGACGAAAATCGAGGTTTTTACCGAATATCTTCAGTTCAACTGATAGAATTGCTTAGAAATTTTGTATCACTATAGGTAACCTATAGATGCAATATAATTTTACAAGTTTTGGTGGAAAATACGAAACAAAAAGTGAATTTAGCCCATTGAAAAAAAAAACTGAATGCCGTTATCGTGATGCAGGAGGACCTATTGTCGGACAGTAGTAATATTTACGTTGCGTTGGTGACGTCACTTCCCTCCCGGCTTGTGTTGCACAGTACGATAGAAAGATGAGCGATTACAATGTTGTAGTGGACTTTTTAATCGTAAATTTTGTAACATGTTTTAATCAACGTTTAAATTCCGACGATGTATTAAATATATCCGGAAAAAATCGTGTTCATTTACGTGCAAAGAGAAGTG
This sequence comes from Atrina japonica, assembly GCA_030159075.1. Classification (NCBI taxonomy): domain Eukaryota; kingdom Metazoa; phylum Mollusca; class Bivalvia; order Pterioida; family Pinnidae; genus Atrina; species Atrina japonica. Next base: position 593,811 of record BROG01000032.1, on the reverse strand, counting down.
TCCGACAATTGACACTGTCCGAGAATAGGTCCCGCACCAGTATAGGTTGAGCATTTCTATCAAACATAGGGATCTAGTTACTGAAAGAGTAGATATATTATATATATATGATACATCATGAAAACAATGGAAAACTTTGAATTCTGAAAGCCTATTCGCCTTCTTTAATCACTCGTTTAATGTGACAGTGACGAAACATCATCCTGGCAACTGAACGACATTCGGGTCTATTTTACAGAAACCCACGGAAAATTATCTGATTGGTTAACATCATCCTGGCAACTTAACGACATCCAGGTCCATGTTATGATAACCCACGAAATATTATCTAATTGGTTAACATCATCCAGGCAACTTAACGACATCCAGGTGTATTTTACAATAACCCAAGGAAATTGATCTCATAGGTTAACTTGGTATAATAAGATGGAATTTAGAGGATAGGACGATATGCATAAAAAGTACTATTTGACACGTATTCAGATCGTGTCCAATTATAGAGTGTTACATCAGACTTAAGTGACAATGGTAGTAATGCAAGTAGAATTCAGATTGACTGAAGATAGGACAGCAGATAATAAACCTGTATTAGAACACAGTGTTTATCTTCTAAATTATCATTGGAATGATATGACTAGACAGTTTTGTATTGAAAAATGTGTCAGTTATTTTATTTATGAAGTAAATTATATCAAGTCTAATTTTCATAAAACGCCGACAGTATAAATATTATAAACATAATGCTGAAGTTATAATGTTCAAGACAGTTGAGCTCCAGTTTGAAAAGTATGTGTATTTTCTAAAGATAAAGTGGTATCATACAAGGCCAAATAATATTTCTAAAAGTATAGCCGAAATCCGTCTAAGAGTAACCACTATAAAAAAATGACTATCTTAGCTTTAGACAATAGTGTTAACAGTGCCAAATAAATCAAAACAATATAACTGTGTTATTATCACCAAGTATTGTAATAAGCCTAGGTTTAGATAAACTTTAATTTAATTTAATTTCAAATTTAATATCGCATGTATAAAATGCGTTGTATAATTTTAATGTGTTAATCAAGTGAAAATTAGTCAATTTTAAACAATCGTAAAAGGAGGTACAAAACCTTGAGGGAAAACTGAAAAGAACTTAAAATACTCGGATCAAGGAGATATTCTTGAAACACTACGAAAACAATTCAAAAGGTTTTACTCTCGATTTTACAAATTAAAACGATTTGTTTCTGTATATGATTTTCACGAAGGTGATGGTGTTCTTAAAAACTTTTAATAATGAAATAACAATTACTGCATCTGTAAAGGGTTTGAAGTGCAACTAAAGTCATGAGTAACGGCACACTAAATCAATATTTTACAGAATATGTAGATATCTTGGTACCGTTCTAACACAAAATAGTGCATGCCTTTGTTTGTTAAAGGTTTTTTTTCTCAAAGTTCTCTGTAGTGATGGGGTTGTTCCTGTTCGTAACAAAGGTAATTCAAGATGGAGAGATAAGATATTTTCAGTTGTAAAATAATTGTACAGTAATTAAAAGTTAAAACTAGTGCATGTCACTAACAGTCGGAGAGGCTTACATGAAGAGATTATATCGCCTACAGTCTTCGAATTATATATGTCAATGATTGTGAAATGAGATTTCTACAGAACGGTTGTGAACCTTACAATTACAACAATGATCAAAAATGATCAAAATTATAAGTTACGTTCAATGTTAATCAGATAAAGAACAGACACCGCTTCCAGTACTGTATACAGGTAGGTTATCACGTGAACTAAGTGTTGACCGCTTTACTTTTGGCGTAGGAATACATGAATATTTAAGAAACCCTTTCCATGACAATGTATTTGTCGGACAAGTATTCTCTGAACATATGAATGAATCAATAAAGAATAGAATAATACACATTCATTTCGTATTTTTATTTAATATTAAAAGCCATTCATTACCACAAAACAAACAGAAATCACAAACAGAACTCGAAAACACAAGACTAGGCCTGCAACTGTAGCACACTGTACATGCCCATATTGCGATAGATCTAGGTTATGTTATGAAAAGAAACACAGTCCACAGAAATGAAAATTCGCTTTGTAGTTACGTTGCTTGTAAGTTGAACAGAAAAATGGAGAGTTAGGTATAATGCAATTTGTCAAGCATCTCTGATAAACAGCTTGCTTTGCCGTCACCATATGTTCCTGTCAGAAACAATTCGTCATTCGCATCGTGTGAAATCGGCTTTTATTTCACCTCAAATCCTATAATTGCTAGGGTAATTCCCAGGCCCATCTTTTTTTCACAACCTGTAGTGTCAATGCCGAGCATAAGCAGTGTTCATAGGCTTCTCAATAAATTGGCGGGATACTCTATATAATTGGACCTATCGTGTTCGCGTTATAAAACATATGATCAGCTGGTAAATACAGAAGTCTGAATACTGAAAGCACATTACAACATTTAAGTAGTAATATCCCTCAGTCACCTGCATATGGAGTTTATACTTCACAAATGATCCTATATGCCAGGGCTTGCACAACATATGAAGACTTCATATACAGAGGTAAACTACTCACTGACAAATTATTGACACAGGGATATCGAAAACCGCGTTTAATGTCAACGTTCCGCAAATTTTATGGTCGGTATAATAGTCTTGTTTGCGACTACTCTGTTTCACTAAGTGAAATGTTGAGTTGCCTTTTCGTTGGCGGTTGTTGAGACGTCTGTACCAATTGTGACGAGGATACACTCCTCACGTGTTTCATTGGACTTGACTGTGGACTCACGGCGGGTGTGACCGGTCGACAGGGGATGCTTACTCCTCCATGGCACCTGATCCCACCTCTTGGTTTCCAGATGTCCGTGTTTGTCCATTTTTACCGGATTTGTATCTATGTCCTGGACATCCTATTGATTTATACTTTGGTATCTGAGATTTTTTTATTTCTTATAATGTTATATCTAAATACTTCTACCATAACCTATTTTTCCAGATTTTGTCGAATGCAGTTGGGGAGTCTATAAAAGTTTCTGTTGTTAATATTATAAACATAATACCAAATAAACAAATGCTCATGATGGTGGTTTCTGCCGATAAGAATTCATCGGCTGAGCTCGATTTTAAAATAAATGTAGATTTCAAACAGAAGTTGAACTCATACATGATAAAAATAACCTTAATGTATTCCTAAATCTATCTAAGATAACCGCTATGATAAAATTATTAGATTTATCTTAGCTTAAAATAATTAGATCTGAATCTTAACTGGATTCCACGTAATAAAATCATGTGTTTCTGTATAGTCAGTTAAACGTTTACATAATATAGAAGTGAACAATTTACCAAACAATTTGATCGGTTCGTAGTTTGCTGATTCCAAGGTTATTTATAATATCAGCATTTCTGTGAATACAACAGTATACGGAGATAACCATCTATCAATGATACATTCACATTAAATACTGGTGACATGTGTATATGTCTCTAAATTGATGGATCATTGCCGTTACCTTTGCTTTTATAAATAGGTACAATATTCCTTTACAGTCTTGCTTTTGGCGAAATACCCGTATCGAACACCGTCAAATTAATATCTAACAGTAAAAAGGTGACAAAATATCTATAGAAGAGACGATATACTCATTTCAATGGGCATAAGCTGCGCATGCGTTTTCGAAAATTAAATATTTCGTTTTTCACTATTTATATTGATGTATACACAGGCAAAAAAGTTCTTTTTTATTCCAATATACATGTATTTTGTAAAATAAGGTCAAATCCTGTCTCGTATAATTGCTATACTGGATTTCACAAGCGATTTTCACAAAATATATAGGGATTTAAGAACTTTTATGCCTATGTATATCTTTTGTTGTTGTTGTTGTATATCAATCTAAATATTAATAAAAAAGAAAGATTTGGGGGGGGGGGGGAAACACAGCTAATACCACTTTAGAATTCCATCAACAACAGAACTTTTATTGTTTTCTTTTAAGTTTAATATTTCATCATAACTTATTGGATCGTTATAAAAAACTTAATATCATCAAATAACATCAATATATCCACTTGACAAGTGACTAGTGATATCATTACCTTGCCGGATCAACATTTAATATTTTTTTAAATAATCATAAAATTAATAGTTAATACTGGCATTACAAGCCTATGACACAGAAGCAACGAGGAGTTGTTGTCATGGTTAAAATGATTATACTTCCATGTTACCAAGGTGACAAAAATGATACCTAGGACTGATCATTTTATGTTTCTCCAGATATATTTTATATAACCACATTTTTTCACACAACTATTAGGCCTAAAATGTCGTTTCTATATCAACTTCATTAGTCTACAGTGATGCGTCAAAATTAATGCAACTTAATATTCATTTTCCCTAGATTTCGTATAAATCTGAAATTTTTAAAAATGTACATGGAGAGTCATTTCTAAATCAACAGATGACACTTATACCATAAAACTAAGAATATAAACGATTTCCATTGTGTATTTGCTTATAATCTTTAAAGGGGCACTAGCTACAGTTACCAAAAATATATATCTAGATATTTTCTACTTTTACTACTTGTACTTGATGCACAATAACAAACAGGAGCTACACACAGGCATAAAAATCTTATATTCCTAAATATTTTGTGAAGATATGTTCAGACCAGTGTGGTATTTATATACAAATAGTAAGGTTGAGTTCATCAATTGCAACTGAAAAAGTGTCAAACCTGGATTTCCAAAGAATTTCTATGCTAATTTATATCTCTTTTTTTGTTATCGTTTATCAATCTAAGTAGTAAAAGAGAAAGTAATTTGGGGGAACACAACCAATACCCCTTTAAGTTTTCTGTTTTCAAGATTCAGCAATTCAAACAGAAAATTTAATTCTTTAAGTCACAATTCATATTCACACATATCAAAAAGAGAAATTAAAACTCCGTATCTTGCAAAACTCATACTCGTCAGTACGTAACAAAACAACCACCTTTTAATAACGGTTAATGGTCAAAATTGTATTGAAATGGAATGGGAAATGAATGCGATAGTTTTCTGAAAATATATATATATATATATATATATATAATATATATATATATATATATATATATATATATATATATATATATATATATAGTTTTTTAATGATTTATCACTCAGATACAACTTTCTATAAACAATTTTAACTTTGTAGTTGCTGACAGCGCTTTATATATCACTGTTGCTGATTAGCTGTTTTGTTATGAATTTCCGTTCTTTCTTCGTTTTATAATACCGATTAGATTTGCAGGATACAAAAATTGATGTGTTACTATAAAAAACGAATCTTTATTAAATATTCGATAATCTATGAGTTTAAAAATAAATCCCAGTTAGCTTGGATGATCTGACCTATTTTAACAGTTATAAAGTAGATCTATATTTCTATTTGTATATTCGAGTTATCTTTCTTTGTTAAGCAGATTATTGATTTAAACTTTCGCTCCAAAAGATGTTCTGTTTAAGTGCGTATGATACTGCTTCAAAAATCTATTAATCAAATTAGAATTATAAGGCCAATAGCAACAACTTTAAAATTGCCGATGAACACTATAACCTTGGAATTTGAAATAGTCAACGAAGAAAAAGTTAAACTGAAGTTTATATATTACTAAAACAACTCACACCTCAACGCAGTCTCTGTGGCGCAATCGGTTAGCGCGTTCGGCTGTTAACCGAAAGGTTGGTGGTTCGAGCCCACCCAGGGACGGTGATTTTTTTTTTCAATTTTATTCTGATATTAGATTTCTTAACAAGATTAATAATTTATTATTATTATCATCTATTTTATATATCATTACATTATTCTATTATTACATTATTTTATTATTATTATAACATTATGTACCAAAGACATATTAACTACATATATATATATATATATATTTATATTTATATATATATATACATATATATATATATATATATATATATATATATATATATATATTTATATATCAAACTGGCATAGACAATTTGGCTTTTAGGCCTTCACACAGTAAAACAGATGCTATATTTACTTTGGAAACTATTGTTTATATAAATACTGGTTAAAACTTCTTAACACAAAACACTATTTTAAAATATTGTTCTGAGTACATGCCCAGTGAATAGCTGTGTTGCTAAGGTAAATCATTTATTATCTAGTATTGGGTTGACGGAATTTTAGACAGACCAACACACAGAAACCCCCCAAATATATTTTAGCTTTAATTAAGCAACGTTTATTTGACCAATATAAGCAGTCTTTATTATCTGATATCAATGCATTGTCAAAATGATTAATATATAGACACTTGGTTGACAACTGTACTTCACGATCTTACTTGCTGAAATGTATCTCAATACTCAACAAGAAAAATTCAATTCGCCGCCAGAGGTATTTCAAAGGAAGTTTGGGAATAAATGAATGCAAGCTTTCAGTTACTTAATATCTATTACGACAAAAAGTCCCACCAGATAACATTTTTGTGAAAATAGAGTCAACAGAACTAATTTAACGGCGATTTCCCGTCAACTAACACCAAGTTCACAGACAGTAGTGAGAAATGGAGTGGTCATCATGTTCCTGGTCAAATTCATCCAGTGTAATCATTCATTTTAGTAGTGTTTATATAGCAATTGACATCAGCGATGTAGCAATGTCTATATATGTAAAAGTTTACAAAATGACAGTTGCAGTAATTTTCACTGTTCTGCATAATGGTTGTCAACAATGGTGAAGAACTTGGATTTTTTTTAAGAAAATGTATTAAATATTAGTATATATCAAGAATATAAAACGTAATTTAGAAAAACATTTATATGGAATAATTCAGAATTATTTTTTTTTAAAACAAGTCCATATTCCAGTCTGTTTCGTTCATTGTTGGCCTAGCCGGCTAGAGTGGTTCGATCTTGTTTAACATGATAATTCTGACTTTATCCATTATTACACAAAACTCGTGTTAAAAGTAACATTTTATTATATGTAGACTTTAACATGTACTACATATACTACAGTTTTTATGTCGAAATAAAAGTAAAAATGGCGTGCTTCGGTAATTAAGGTCTGTTTTGGTAAATCGTCCGACCCGTTTTCACTTTGTTGTTCTCCCAATCATCAATATTTCATACGACACATTTCGTTTTCGGTGTTATATTTATTCGTTTTGCACAAACGAAATCATTTTAAATGATAAAAAACATTTTGTTCCAAATTTCCGTCGTCCACTAAACTTATATAATAGGATATCATGCTCTTATCAAAATCAAAAGCAATCACGTAATGATTGCTCCCATCATTTCGACTAATGTCTCCCACTTATCGTTATTTCAAAAATACGAATCGCGGTATTATACCTTAATTGCATTAAAAAAAATTAGATGCTGATTATTTATGAAACAAACCAACATCACTTTCATATCTGAAATTTAATAGCGTTTTTGCCTCAAATAAAATTACTACGTCATTACTTCCGCGTTCAAAGAAACTAACAGCTCCTTCCATATACTACTTCCTAACTTAATTTTGAAATATATTCGCCGCCTCCTGGCGGCGAATAATAAAAAACTCATTTGCAATTTTAGAGTGTCATCACTTTGTCTTCTAATAGAAACCGGGCGGTATAAAATGTTCCTGTAGAAAGACGATTATGTGTTTTATGTAATTCAGATTTTGAGGATGAATTTCATATTATTTCGAATTGTCCCCAATATGTTCATGTAAAACAACGTTTCCTGGAAAGGTAATTTTTATGTCTTTAAATTAATTCATCTCATAGCGACACAAAGGTTACATTTCAGGACATTTATCAAACACATGACGGAATCTTACCCGTTATCAAAACTTCTATAAAACCGGAAATATTGCATTGGCTAGTGACTAAAATGTCATATTGTTCACTCACACACACACACACACACACACTCTCACACACACACACACACACACACACACATATATATATATATATATAGCACAGTTCTCAAAAGCTTATTCTCCCTGCGTGGACAATTATGACACACACTAAATATATATATATATATATATATATATATATATATATATATATATATATATATAAATATATATATATATATATATATATATATATTTATATCCCACACACACGCACATATATATATATATACATGTATGTATATATATATATATATATATATATATATATATATATATATATATATATATATATATATATAAATAAATATACATATATATGCATATATGCATATATATATATATATATATATATATATATATATATATATATATATATATATATATATATATATATATATATATCGTGTGTGTGTGTGTGTGTGTGTCATGATTGTCAACACAAAGAGAATAAGTTTTGGAGTACTGTGCAGTACACATACAATTTCATGGAACAAATGTTCTTTATCCGCCTGATTTGAAAGCTGTGAACTTTTTAATCCCCAGTCATTGTAGCATATTCTTTGATACAGATACGTATGTGTTATGAAATTTAAATGCCTTTCGATCAGCGGCCGTATGCGAAATCGTGTAAGTATCAACTTACACTTGGGGTCGATTTAAAACGTATCTAGATTGGCAGGTTTAAACTCGCTGGTATAGTATTGTTAGTTTGTATATCGGTATTGATTTTAACATTTCAATATGGCGTCCAATAATACAACACCGTGTGACTTGTGTGAAGGGAAAAACGAAATTACGAGAAAATGTTTGAATTGTGACGAGTTCATGTGCGACAAATGTTGCAAAATACATCTGAACAGTCGACTATCTAAGGAGCATAAGCTTATCAAGATAGAGGAATCAGAGAAACTGACAGCACTGGTTGTTTACAAACCGAAAGACGAAGAGAGTAAGTCAAGTAGCGAGGAATTCTGCGACAAACACCACAACGAGAAATACATACTGTATTGTGTAACGAGAGGTTGTGATTGTCTGGTATGTAGTTCCTGTATAACGGACTATCATCCGGGTCACAGATTCGTTAGAATAGATGATACGTTAGTCTCCTACAAAAAATATGACGCCAAAAGAAACCGCGAAGAAATAGAGGATAGTGTGTTACCATATCTACGGGAAAAGAAAGTGGAGGTAATTGAAAGTAAAGAAACCGTTTTGTCTGACATCGAGGACAAGAAGGAAATCATTACTCAGAGATTTGAGCAAATGAAGAAAGAACTTGAGGATCACTACTTTAAAACTATTGCAAAACTTGCAGACACGGGTAAGGCACATTTAAAGACATTGGATTCGATGGCTAAAATCTTAGACAGTCATATAACGCGTTTAAATGAGACTCTTAGTTCTCCGGAGAGCAATTTTTCAGAAAGTGAACAAATCAAAACAATAAAACGCGCAGAACAACTTCAGTGGGATCTTGAAAATACACCAGAAATTCAAGTCCCCGTATTCAACAGAATGATGCTTAATCCTAGCAGTTTTTCCATACAGGATGTGTTCGGAGAGTTACAAGAAGTTATTGAATGTGAACCAATCACATTATCTCGGAATGCAATAGGGTTCTCAGAAGTATCAACTGTTTGCCCAATTTCACCATATGCTGCTTGGTACGGTCATTACAAACACAGGGGAATTAATTTACTTGAACTCGACGAAGACCAACGTTTTATACCAACCGGAACTTATGGTAGAACGGGGGTATTGAATATGGCGCCCACACCGGAAGGAGATTTATATATGGTAAATTACGGTAGTTACGACATTCTGATGTTAAAATCTGATGGATTTGTTGAAAAAGTGTTTGAAACAAAGCCGATGGTCGCATTAGGAATCGGTGTGACTAAAAATAGGGATATATTAGTCTGCCTAGCAGACGCATATCCACAGGACATGCATCCGGATGGCATGAAAAAAGTCATCCGGATAACAAACTTTGGTGTGCAGAGACAGACGATTGAGTATGACGAAAGTGGATGTACTATTTTTAGATACCCTTTCAGGATTGCCGAGAACATAAACGGCGACATTGGAGTGATTGATCATGACATTGAACGTTCAGAAGGATGTCTGGTCGGCTTGAATCCCGAGGGAGATGTTAAATTCCGTTACTCTGGGAGTGTGCAAAACGACGGTCAGAACTGTAACTTGACAGATTTAGCGTTTGATAGTGAAGGGTGCATCTTACTCTCTGACGTTACAAATCAAACTATACACATGCTAACAAAGGAAGGCAATTTCCTTCGTTTGATAGACGTTTACGTGTACTACGGGTCAAAACTTTCGCCCACCACCGTGGCGGTTGACGGTAACGGCTGCATGTGGGTAGGTGGTGTCTGTAGACATAGATATGTTGATAGAAACGAAGCTTACGTGCTCAGGATTCAGTACAAAATATAAATTGAATCTGAAGGAATGTGCGTTATGATATGATCTGATTCGTGAAAGTAACTTTAACGGTACGCCGTAATTACTGCGTGTCCCGGTCAACCCGGACTTATCGATATGCGATTATCAGCGAGATTTACAGTCGGTTGAAACGTATTCAATATAAGTATTATTTGTTAATGATTGTAATGATATTGTTCCCATAAGACGACTTTTTTTACGAAATATACAAAACAAAATCACTTTCTGGACTTGCTGGGACACTGTAGTCACTTTGCAATGTCGAAATCGTAAATGATTTAAAAGGTGCATTTAGTCGCTTAAAGCTCAATCATTCCGCAAGAAGTATTGCAAAATTTGTCTTTCATAATTTATGTTACGTATATGTGTCTAAAATCCGGTGACAAAGGAGTCTTAAAACACATTGTTTTTAGTTTGTTTGTTTGTTTGTCTGTTGTGTTACATTCCACTATTTATTATTGGTTCAAATGTAGAGTACCCAGTACACCTTTAAACATAAGCGTACGTTGTGATTTTACATCCGCGATTCTTTAATATGCCGAAGGCTGCCTGCATATGTTATGAAGGTTTTGCTTTCAAGATTTTATGACAACCATGCTTGATCTTCCAATAACAATAGACGTTTTCATGATAACTGGGAACCTATAATTTTGGACGGCAAAAATGATGCACTGATACCCTCAGTAAGTGATCATTTCTTGACGTCATTTCCCAGGAATATGTATCATTTTGTCGCCAAAAATTACAGGACCACAGTTATCACAAATAGTCTATATCACGAATTGATGCACGTGCTTCCAACCGAGCCCAGTATGACTCTTCTAAATCAGTATTTGTAATTCATTTCACTTTTTAGTATGTACCATAAGTGTTCGATATGAAATAATATATACCTATTTATTTTGATGACGATTCTGTTATAACGAAATTTACAAAAATCTGCAGGCTATATCTATATATTCAAATATGAAATAAAGAAGAGAAGACGTAAATGATATATTCTGTTGACATAAAATTGGTCATTTTCATTTCATGTTCAAATATCTATTGATGTGGAACACAACTTTAAGTATTGTTTACAGGTTTGCGGCAATGAGACAAAACAGTAAATTATTGAAAACGGTATAATTATTGCGACAATCTTACCACACCAAGAGGCATGTGCAGTAAGGCGATTCAGAATTCTTTATAATACAACGCACAAAGAAAGATAACTCTGATGTTAATCATATCATCATTCTCTTTATTAAATTTGCTGTGAAATAAAAATGTTAATACAACAATCCTATTTCAGATACAAATTCCATATGACAGATTTCACGAGTGCTAGTGTTACATGGACGGGAATACTAAAATTACATGTAATTAATTTAATAACATTAACTAATTATTCATTTTTATGCATGAATATAATATTCTGTATAGGCCTAAAATTACATCAAACTGACACATTTTCAAATAAAATGATCGATGTTATTTCACTGTATCTTATTGTTTATGTAATAATTGAGTCCAAAATAGGATGGAATAAACTCCCTTCAATTCTGATGTCCTTTTTCAGATGTTGTAGAAATATACGTATTATGTAAAACAGGATGAATTTTTCAAAATTCTATCCAAAATTGATTTACAGAGTTACTTACAGGTTTTCATTTCTTTTATTTTACAAATTTATATATACATAAACATATTTATCCATGATTTCACAATGGCCATTTCCGTCCTATTTATCATGTATAACATTAGCAACATGCGTGTCCTATCATTTGTCTTGCGTGGGGGCTTTGAGGTATAATTGTGACATAAGATGTATGAGTTTGCGATTCTGAAATACCTAGAGTCGATTTAAAGTGAAGAATGTCAGTAAACAGTTGACGTGGTGTTTTTTCCCGTTGCTAATGTTACATATTAATTTTTTCCGTCTTCAAAACGTGTACCACTAGCAACGGAAATTAACTGCTTTTTAACTACATCTTTGCACATTTTCCATGAATGCAGTGTGCTCTTTGCAAATGGCGACTGCTAAGGACGTTAATTTCACGGCTGAAGGAACATTGATCGCAAGCACTGATATTGAAAACAGTTATTGAAATTTTCCGTCCAACAATAGTTGCACTAGCACAAGTTTAACGACAAAACATCTTATTCCATATAATCTTTCTGTAACATTAACAAGCGCGGAATGTTTTCATATTCCGTCTATGTTACACTAGCACTCGTGAAATCTGCCACATTGTAATTTCAGATTAGTTTAGTACTTTCCAATTTTCTTAGTACTTTGATACTACTTATTCTGCATATCTTCATTTGAAAGGGGACTCTACATCCTATAAAATGTTACCACACCAGTGTAACAAATTGATCAAACAGTAAGTGCTATTTATATAGATAAACTAAATTGCTTGGTTGTCCTTACTGCTTTTTACGCAATGTGTATTATTCTGAAATATTTACCATCTGTTGGCATTGGCACTATATAACCATTATGACAAAAAATGGAACAAAAGTAATGAGTAAATATAAGCATTGAACGGCTGCCTGTTTGCATTCATGGGCCTATGATTGCCAACTGGACAAAGCAAATTCCATCAAGCGCGTTAGCGCATTTTGGTGAACTTTCTTTGTCCAGTTGGCAATCATAAGCCCATGAATGCCAACTGACGGCAGTTCAAAGCTTAAATAATACCTTGTTAGTTTAAACAGCACTACTTTGTATCAGTATAAATAGGTTTATACATGATGCTTTGCATATGAAACAATATAATTCGTTGGTTCATGTCAATGAACTGGTTTACACCATGAATGGAATAAAGAAACTATAGTCTATAGTGCTTTTTATATACCTCGAAAAAAATACCCACTGCTAATGGTAATTTTTTCCAAAATGTCACCAAAAAAAAACAACAATAACCAGTCTGTAGACCTATAAATGTTGTAATTGATTTTCTTAACTGTGATTCAACAACTGTCTTGAATTTACCTTCGTGTGATATGGATTAGTTTTTTATCCACCCGTACGTTTATAAAGTAAAGGAAAATAAGGTACTATACCCGTTGCTATAGCTACATTTAAATTCTCGATCAGAAATCTGTATAAATTGATGTTTTTAAAAATATGTCTGTAATATTGTAATTCTATTTAATTATTTATCATATTATAAATATACAAATGATTCATCCATGTATTCATGTACTGAAACGGATTTACCTATTCAATGTATTTAAATACTTGCATACAACTTCATATTTGTACGATTTGCCAAAAACGGATTTAATCAAATTGAATAATCCTGTAAACATTAATTATACAAGTAATGTGTTTACCATATGCCTCAACATTTATAAAACATCGCAAATGTTAACTTGTGATATATATATATATATTATATTATATATATATATATATATATATATATATATATATATATATATATATATATATATATATATATATATATATATATATATATATATATATATATATATAAAGTATATATATTTATAAAGTTTGATATATGTTTAATAAGTTTGTTTTAAAAGAGGAAAATCCTCTTCTACAATCATTTATACACCTTTAGAACTTCAGAATTTGTGATTCAAGATACGTAGTAGAGGATAGGTATATAAACCAATGATAAGATGTAGAACAATAATATATATTATATCAGCTACTAATTACCGTCACTGCTATCTGCACTATGTATCAACTCTGCAGTGAGTTATACAACGTATATAAACCAATATAAAATAGACAATCAAAACATACAATACTCAACAGTGACATTGTAAAATACTTTATAATTTAACGGGCAGCACGGTTGTAAACTGCAACAAAATTAAATAAATAATGAAATATGCAAATGCATGATTTGTATATATTCAAATAAATATTCACAAAGTTTAAAAAAAGAAAGCTTTTGCTTTTGTTCACAGGTGACGCATTTTAAATAGCTTGTTTATCATGCGTCGGGAACGTAATGGTTTTGTTTGATTGTTATAGTGAAGTGTAATAATACTTATAAAAAGCATTACACCAAATCTATATTTAACACACAATCAAGTTGATTCCTAAATATGTACTTGATAGATGTGACTTGAAAAGTATGAGAAAATGTCAATAACAGGAGTTGTTTCCCTTTGCCCACATATTATAATGGTCTATTAAATGAAAACTTGATACAGGTTTTCTCGATTTTTTAATAATCTTACATATCTAATCTAAACACTTTAGACAGAGAGATTTATATACCACTATCATTCAGTTTTATCCTATGCTCATTGTATCTTGTAAATGCACCTCTTACAAATTAGAGAACAGTTGCGTTGCTTATAGTATTTCATTTTTAATAAGACTTTCATGTTGTAAATTTGGAATTTAAGCTCACCCGGTAAATTCGAAATTTATGATATAAAAAGGCCTTGGAATCATATTTCAGCAAAATATAAATTAAAGGTGTTATCCTATAAAATGTGTTTTTCCGTTGGAAAGCATTGTATTTCTTTATCATCTACACTTGCCATTCTGGTTTTAGAAATGCTAAGGAGCCATTTTATATTCATATCTTAACACAGGAACTAGAGTATCTACTAAGATATCCAAAGATCGTCCTTTTATATACGTGACTACAGTACATCTCTCAGAACATGGCTAATGAATACAATGTATGTTACAGCATGGTTGGAAAATGTAAATTTATATTTAATTATTTCATATAGTACCCTTAAGCTTACATTTGCATAAATAACAAATATCCCTCTTGTATTGTGTTACTCTGTATAGAAGATATAAAACTACTGATATTAATTTGTAGTTTTAATAATAGTAAACCAATATCAATGAAAACATTAGTGAAATGCATACCAGTAACTTTCATGTACCGGTGTTCATTTATGATTTACTTCAAAGCATAATCCTCCTCAAGATGGTGGCGTCGTCGGGTGTACAACTGCATTTAATACCCTGGGATATCATAAACATTATACCAAAGTTATATGTTTGGAAAAAGGACTTAAACAAATGCTCAAGACGATCGTTTCTGTCAGTAAGACTTTATCAGAATGCCATGTTTCAAATTTTGAAGTTACAAAGTGGTAACAAATATATATAACATAAAACATTTTGTATACATGTATACTAATACTACCTGAATTCGAAATTTACAACACGATACGACTGTCTGCAATATTTAGCAATCAAAACTCCTTCAAACTTGTACATAAAAAGGAAAAAACGTATTGCTAAAGCGATTGACAGCAAGGTAGGTCTGTACGTTATCAAAGTCAGGTAAAAATCATAGAAAGGGTTGTAATGATAAAAATGCATGGTGTTTCGGTTATATTCGTAATTAGAGGAAACAAAACAGCCGCTGTCTAAAATGTTCTCAAAATTTTACATCTTCATCCACTCAAACTCTAAATGTTTCTGTTGAGGTTGAGACAGCTGTGAAAGGAACAGATGCGTTATATACATCACATTAGCAAGACAGTTACATGACTGTATCTGTATTGTTAATTTCATAAATAAACAAACAATTTTGTCTCTAGTTGAGCGATGGATGTAGTGAACGCTTAAATGCATGTTTCTCCTTGCATCACCTTCACAATTACTGATCTGGTACATGGCTGATGGCGTCGTTCAAACGCAGTTAATGGTTTGGGCATTAATGAAAGAATGAAGTATGTGGAAGAATTTCACTCTCATACCCTATCCATTAATCAATTTTTTATCTATTTCATTTTTTTATTTCTTTTTATTCATCCATTTATTTATTGATAATTTAAACATATTACTTTTGGGTTTGAGTCTATGTACCAGAAATAATTGCTATTTTAACTATTTACAGAATATGAGAACAGGTGCTTCCACTGGGCATTCTGAGTTCATTATTGGCATCACATGTCAGTACGGTTGAAGACAACACATATTTCCTGTCAAGTCAGTACTGTCTTCAGGTCGAGGACCAAGAATTTACAATTGGTGTTAAATGATCCCATTGGTAAAGTACAATGAATTTGATCGGAACGTTTCAATATCTAACATAAACTATAGAGAGATCCTGAGTCATTTAAATCTCGTCTCCAAAGAATGATTATATAATTATATAGAGATAATTTTTGTACTATCTAGCATTCGTTATAAAAGGTATTTATTGAAAGAAACACACACACACACACACACACACACACACACACACACACACACATATATATATATATATATATATATATTATATATATATATATATATATATATATATATATATATATATATATATATATATATATATATATATACAAAATTGCTATTATTGCGGAGTAGCCATTATTTTATATATTTGTGGATCCACTAAGTTAGACGAGTACATTTATCAATGAATTAAGTATTCGAAATGAATGATGTCAAGTTAAGAAAGTGTTGATAATAGAATCGGCAGGTATGATATTGAATATGGGGATTATTAGAAAGAATCGCACCGTAAACAACATTAGCGTATGAGATGCAATAAATATAGCATATCAGTCTGATAGATATGACTCGCTGCAGCGCGTGCTGTGTTGGGTGGACAATGGAGGAAATAGTAGACAGTGAAAGATTATATGGAGCTTGGGAATAATATCAATGAGTGGACTGTCCTACTGTATCATGAACAATGTGGATAAGGAAGTGGTCGAAAAGATGTGCACATGAAGAAAAGAGAGCATGAAAATTACCTGTGCTGTATTGACTTTAGGGTATTTAGGGCGCAAATCTCATTATGATTCTCACTTTTAGTGATAATATACCTCGGATATATACCCTATAAATTTCGGAAACTCAATCGAATAAACGTGTTTTTATCAGAACATTAAATATCTACAAAGGTCAATTTTGGTCGACAAGGGTATTCTAGAAGTCATAGGTGCGTCTAATTTCCCGTTTATGTGAAATTGTCAAAAATGTAAATTACAAAAATTAAATCCAAATATAATCTAATAATGATAATCAATATAATGAAACTTAGAAACATTCTCTATTAATGTGATAAAAGCTGCTTCACAATAATTTTCTTTGAAAAAAATGTGGATTTATTTAAAATTATTTTACAGTGGTTACTCTAAGATGAATTTGGTAACACATTTAGATATATTATTTGGCCTTGTGTGATGCCACTTTTTCTTTCAGAAATGTACATCTATTATTAAATTCGATCCAGACATCAAATCTTATTGACAGAAATGATCGTTTTGAGCATTTGTCTAGGTCTCTTCTGTAAAACTATAACTTTGGTATTGTTAACAATTATTATACTTTTAGCCCGTTTTTGTATCTCCAGAGTTATCGCAAATAAAAATGAATTGTGAGTGTGCCTGGTGATCACACAGAATGCTGGTAAGATCTTCCGCTACAGAACCACCGTGACAATTACATACCAAGCGAGATAAGTCGTACTGCTGTGCCGGAATTCTTTGTCTGTTATTTACATCAAAAAGCACTTAAAATGAATTGAACTCAAAAGTTTATCAGACAAATTATTTTATCATATATGAAAATCTAGACTTGTTGATGTACAATAGTTTATAGCTTATAAATCGTAATCTATCGTTCTGTTACTCACTCTAAAATGTTTTAAATAAAAGAGGAAAGAAGAATTTCCATAGAGGAAGTTTAACAGCAGTTTGATATAATCTTCATCTATTTGAACTCGCAACTCGCCATTAATAATAGTTGTTCCGTGTAAATTTTGCTTTTAAACATACTTTTGATCACTGGATTACCCAAGAACTAAAAGAGTGATTTTAATTTCGTCCTTTTATAATCACGTGTAACCATGGTAACAACAAAAAGAGTAATGTAGATTACAATCTCGCATTTTGTGTTCGTCAGGAAATCTAGCTTACGTGGACCCTATCTTGGAATTTTGATTGCCACAATTTTTCTATATTTACAATAGAACCTGTCCACCTGCAAGGCGAAGGATTCCAAATATTTACAGCAACGTGTTATACAAATGAGTGTGAGTTGTGAATCAGAAAGTTTTGTCATAAAATGTTCATAACATACTAGATCCACCCTCGTCAGGTAGATTTTTAAGAGAAACGAAACTCAAATTGCGTCGGTTTTGTTATTGTTGGAAAATGCCAATTGACGCAATTTGCAATAAAAATCAATGGATAGGGGTCTTTTTAAATTATCTGATAAGGTCATAATGTATCTTAAAATATTTAGATTTATAAATT
This sequence comes from Atrina japonica, assembly GCA_030159075.1. Classification (NCBI taxonomy): domain Eukaryota; kingdom Metazoa; phylum Mollusca; class Bivalvia; order Pterioida; family Pinnidae; genus Atrina; species Atrina japonica. Next base: position 575,174 of record BROG01000032.1, on the reverse strand, counting down.
GTTAGTTGTGTTGATCATAAAATCCAAGGTTTACATATTTATTTCAAATTGCACCGGATTTGCTTTTTGCGGATGATCGGGTCAATACAATTTGTATTAAAATTCTAAATCTTGTATATTCAAGTTGTAAAATGAATTTCATGTATGAACTGAGGTTATTTAATATTAAGAAATCTAAAATCCATCATTTTAAAAAGAGAGAAGAAGTTTTAAAGATCTGTTACAAATTTCTTCGATTCTATATAAAAAATCTCAGATACCAAAGTATAAATCAATAGAATGTCCAGAACATAAATACAAATCCGGTAAAAATGGACAAACACGGACCTCTGGAAACCAAGAGGTGGGATCAGGTGCCAGGGAGGAGTAAGCATCCCCTGTCGACCGGTCACACCTGCCGTGAGTCCACAGTCAAGTTCAATGAAATACGTGAGAAGTGTATCCTCGTCACAATTGGTACAGACGTCTCAACAACCGCTAAGAAAAGCCAACTCAACATTTCATTTAGTGGAACAGAGTAGTCGCAAACAAGACTATAATACCGACCGTAAAATTTGCGGAACGTTGACATAAAACGCGGTTTTCGATATCCCTGTGTCAATAATTTGTCAGTGAGTACTTTACCTCTGTTATATAAAATCTTCATATTTTGTACACGACCTGGCATATCGGATCATTTGTGAAATATAAACTCCATATGCGGGTGACTGAGGGATATTACTACTTAAATGTGGAAAATTTACGATGGGAAAGCCGAAATCGTCGCGTTTGTCGTATAGCTTATTTGCTAATTTCCCGTCTGTGTTTATATTAAGTAAAATGTATAAGTATGAAGCGCGTGTGCTTGATTCTGTTGTATCTTTTATCTGTCTTTTTTGAAAGATGTACATCGCCATAATTTTAATAACATTAAAAACCCATCGTAGTGTTTTTGAATCCATCTTTTTCATTAAATTGGTCACAACACATTATAATGCGGTCATTGCCCCTGAATATGAAAGGAATCTCGAACCGCGTCATTATTACAAATTGCGTGGTGACAAACACAAATCTATGTGTGTAATCACTCTAGAAAAGTGTAAACTGTTTCGACACGCTTACTTCCCACCTTTAACTTCAGAAAGTGTAAGGAATGAAAAGTTCCACGAAACTTGTGTTTTTATAACTCGTATTTACATTTTCTGTGGATATAACTTTATCTCAGGAGTAAACGAAATAGGAAGAATGTCTTGTCTGATTATTTTATATATGTGTACAGAGAAAATTCTTACAAACATTTTCATAAATGAAGCTTTTAACTAAACCTGTGTCATGTCGACGTAATTTAACGGGGATTAAAACTGTTTTATTTTTGCATCTGCACGACTGATAACGATAATCCCATCTTGTATATTTTGTTGATCGTATTCTGACGAACGTAGATATAACTTAGGGTCATCTTACAGTAAGATATATAAAAAGAAATTAAAAGTATCTGTATACAGTGCCTGTAGTGTTTACACAGATGTTTTTAGTCGTTTTGGTACTGGTCTGGCTTCTAAACTAGACAGAGAACGGTGAAATTGACTTGAATTCATCACAGTTTACTTACCAACACTTAGTCTTCCTTATGGAACTCAGACAAATGATACACAAAGTGCGATTGCTGGAAATAAGATCATAATTATTTATAAAACCACATTTCGTGTAAAACAAAAACATAAGGCCGGCATCAAAGGTTCATCCAGTCACATGAAAATACTAATGGATTTATCATTGATGGTTGATCAAAAATTGTTTGCCACTCGGTTAGTTTATGATACAAACACTGGTGAATTGATAAAAATACGGAAAGTAAAAAGAAAATTCATGGGTCATTAGAACGCAAGCACTGAATGTCTATCACGGGCATTTCTGAGATATTCACCATTTGTTACTTTTGTGGCTTTTTATCTTGCATCCAATTTTGCAACATAGAATTTCTATCTCAACATATAAAAACTCTGAGATTGTATTATTATAAAATTGCACTTGTTTTATATCAGAATAACGAGTGCAACGAAAATACCTAAATATTGTCTCCGAGTAAAGAATTATTATTTAAAAAAAATAGCTACACGTTTGATGGTTTATAACACTTTGATTTGCTTCAGTGTTTCGTTTGTCCATTCAAATCTTAAAAAAAAAAAAAATTTGTAAATTACAGCATTTAAATTTCATTATTGTCAAAAGTTCATACGCTGGTTTGATTAATTTTATACTTGCGCAACAATCAACAAATTTGTTGTCATAAGAAAATTAGTTTATTGCATATAAACGGGCCAACAAAGTAAGATCAGGAACTGAGCAGGATAAAAATCCTCAGCGATTAGAGATTGTCATATTGGCACAAAGACCGACCATTACTCGGGATGCACGGGACCACCCGTGTTTAATAGAAGTCATGTAATAATTAAAATACAAAAGCAAACAAATGTATCTATCTGTTACATCAAACTACACTTGATCGTCGTAGTGGAAGGATTCAAGGAAATCGACAAAATCTCGTGCAGTGTGATGATACAGATAGAAACATATGTGTAGTTTTAATACATATATAACTTTAATTACATTGTTGCACAAGGGGTTAAAAAACTGATAATGAAAGTGCAAATAGATAAACACTTAGTATATTTGAGAAATGTAAAGAAAAAATGATAAATTGAAATGCACCAGTTGTGTAACTCGATTATTTCAATCGCGCTCCGTCTACGATTTTCTCCATCTTTCGAGACTGATGAAGTGATCGTAGTGTACGGAATAATACGACTGAATTATTCGACTTACCAGATTTTTTTAAAAGACTATTAGAAAAACTAACGGTTGCTACTATCGACGGATATTCTTATAATGAATATGTTCGGATTTCAAAATGATGTGACCTCCAAATTATATCAAATCAATAAAATATAGAACTGGAGTGTACTTTTAATAACATTAATAGATATGTAGAAAACGTCATGTAGTAAACTAAATGGACGAAGGTTCAAGATGGCACAAGAAATACATGCCTTTAAAAGATCTGACTTTAATTTTCTCCTCTCTCTTATTTCACCTTTCACATTTCATAATTCATTTTCGTCTTCCGCCCGATATACCGGGATTTATTTTTCCTGACCAGAAACATGTTTTTTGCAGCTGTTGAAGTCTATATGATGAATTCACCCGAACCAATGCCGTAACAGTTGCTGAGATTTATCTTGTCTCTCCTTATCATTCACGTTTTTTTTTTCTTCAACTAAAATACAAGTTTTTAAGCGTATCTTAAACAGGATTAAGGGAAAAGTGGCAGGTAGGTTTAACATTTTTACTTTTCATGAGTTTTTGGATGTTGATGATGATGATAATGATGATGATACTTTTCATAATTACTATCATCATCATTAATATCATTATTATCAGCATTATTATTTATTTATCATTATTATTATTTCTATTATTATTATTATTATTATTATTATTATTATTATTATTATTATTATTATTGATGATGATGATGATGATGATGATGATGATGTTTATCTATTTATCTATTTAATAATTTTGAATTATTGTCTTTTTGCTGTTGTTTTATGTAATGGCGTCATCATAAAAGGAAAATAATAACTGTCATAAGTTGTGTATACCATATTTTAGCCATTTAATTAAAATTAATTTTTGTTATTCATCAATCTATCTTTTCCTTATTTGTATGATTGTCATTTCATTAATTTTTTCTTTTATTAATGAATCTTTTTTATCAAAATTATCAGATTTTGATTTTAGAAGTGATAAAACCACCTATTTATGAATTGAAATATCCCTATCTTCCTCTTTCTCTGTCTATCTATCTATCTATAGATAGATAGATAGATAGATAGATAGAAAATGGATGGATGGATGAATGATGGATGGATATATAGATGGACAAGTACATACATGCACACACACACAGACACACACACACACAAACTTACACACATACACACATACACACGTATCAGAGTATTGTTCTTTTTTAACTTTGAAATGGATTGCAGAATTTCACCCTGCAATCTTTAACTGAAGATAAGTTATATTCATTAAGCTTGTTACATGATACTTAGTAAACTGTGGAATAGTTATACTCACAGACAAAATATGTCTTTATACAACGAAACAAGATAATTAAATACTCTAAAACTACACAACATTAGCATTATTACTCTCTACACACATCCACTCCAGTAGTCTGATTTAAATTCAATGTATGGACCAGCAAAATACATTAAAATGGTCCAAATTTATCGTCTACAAAATATTTCAAGATACATTGTCCTACAGTACAAAGTCATATCTACCATACGACCAGATATAAAGGTTTAGAATTTTATTACCTGATTATTTTAAATTGAAGACTCCAAGACCGGAAAAACAAAATATTTGATAACATTCTGCACGACTTTCAAAATATCCAGTCTGTTTAGAAGAAATTGCACTAACGAATAACGTAATAATTACCTGGTCTTAGGTATGACAAGTTTTTTTTAATAATGGACTTTCAACAAAGATGAAAAATTTAACAAAAACTTATGAATCTGTAATATAATGAAAACGTTGTGAAATGAATGTTCGTTTCCGAAAATAGTACAATATCATAGACAATAATTAAATAAATTGTAACATTCAGGATTCATTCCTTAGTCTTAACTTGAATACAGGCTAACGGTGTGTTAGATTCGTCCACAAGTTATTATTATTCTTCCGTGTCACCTGACCCCACCACTGGTTTTCCAGAGATCTTCGTTCGTCAAATATTCAACATATTAATTTATTGTTTCTGAGATATCCTAATGGTTAACACTTTGGTATATGTGTTTTATATACCATGATATACAAGAAGATGAATTATCATTATTGATCCTTAATAATTTTATACAAATTACATAGGACAACAGTTTTCAGGTTTTGACTGTCGTCAACAACTTTAAGTTGGTCAGAAAGGTTATGGTGAATAAAAATGTTTATGTTACTTTTTTTATTTACTAGGCATTATACCAAAAAGTGAAAACATGATTATTATAATATTTTCACTTTTTGGTAAATCAAAACAAACAAACAAAAATTGAATTAAGATACCTTTATAAAATAACATCATAATAATAATAATAATAATAATAATAATAATAAAAATAATCATGATAATAATAATAATAATAATAATAATAATAATAATAATAATAATAATAATAATTCAAATCTGGAAGTTAAATTTTTTTATTTGAATAACACATATAAAATGATAGCTGCAGTGGTGAAGCAACCTTTTTCTCAATTATTTCATGTCCCTTTATTAGCCGACCTGTTCCTTTATTCATATAAGGCAGACTGCATTCAGAATATTCTGAATCGAAAGAAAACAGGTAGTATAACCTTTAATTTGACATTTAGATATATTGACAACGTTTTCTCAAATAAAAATGACAATTTTTAGACTTAAATGGATGCGATATGTCCCACGGAACTAGAATTAAAGACCTCGGAATCTAACGCGTACGCTTCCGTATTAGAAATTTTACTTACTACCGTAAAAAACGGAAATAGACGGGCATGTTCAACATATAATCATTTCATATACAGGGGAAAACTACCTAATAAACTTACCAAGTTGTTCTTACGAGGATGTTAAATGTCAAATTTTCGCATAATCACGGGTCAGTATAATGTTCTTGTTTGCAATTACAATGTTTTATTAAATGATACGTTGAAATAGGACAAAACAAATGCAATGAAATACACCGCTTACTATCTCTATTTGGATTTACAATATATAAATTGGTTTAATTTATCAAAAACAAGAACAAAATATATAGACGTTAGAGAAATATATAAAGATAAGTTAAATAAAAAGTTATCATTGAAAAGATATAAAACTTTACCCGTTGTACAGAAAATGATAATAATTTTGTTAATTCATATTATTTTATTTTATACTCATATGTTATGTATTGACAGTAAAACTTGAAGGGGATCAGGTCTTCGGGTAAAAATTATCTGAGGATATCTTAATGGACTTTGGAAGTGAGAAAATCCTCTGACAAAATACATATACAATATGGAATATACATTATGATTTTTATTATTTATCCAAGCCAAAGAGCCCCAGGCACTTTTGGTGCGGATTATCTAGGGGGTATATGCAGATAATTTACCCGGACTTTATGCAATTGAAAAAAATGAAATGTTGAATTACCCCCTCAGCAGTAGTTATTGATTCGTCTATTCCGATCGTGGCAAGAATGTACCCTTCACTTTTCGTTCAAATTTGACTATGTACTCGTGATGGGTGTGACTGGTCGACATGGGATGCTTACTTCTCCGTAGCGCCAACTGACAGTTAATACTTTGTCATTTTTGCTTTTTAACTGACAAAATGTAAAACATACAAACTTCATACGGATACAGTTACTATATTTTGTGTGTTTCATATTAAATGACTAGTGAATATCACAAAATATTTCATTCTGTATAATTATTTGTTTCAAGCACGAACAGCAAATACAACATGTGTCGATCGGAGGTAATGTCGTGTGCCATTTATTATACCAAATACCAGGGTTAGGTGAAACCAGTTTTAGGAAATTCTTCTTACAAGATTAACTCATTTCCAATGATTTTGAGATAAAAATATCTAAAATTTATGCTACAACTGTACATGTTTGTATATTAATTGTACATAAGCATTGCCCATCCGATGAAAACATAAGAAAAATTCAACAATGATCATTTTTATAAACTTTATGTTCTGATCTGAATGACAAATAACGTTTTTTCTAATCAATCAAACCCAAAAGTTTGACTGATAACTGTACAGTCAAAATGGCGATATAAAGGTTCAAAGTACTACGTATAAATTAAATTAAAGACCCAGGGCTTCTTGCCATAAAAATAATATATTCCAAAGTCTGCAAAAAGACTGCATTGGCGTCCTTTTCCGATTTTGTTTCCGGATAACCTGAATTTGAGCAAATTATTTCACCAGACTGGTGTAATATTATGAAACTGAAAATTGGCGAAAGAGTTCAAGTAGATAGATACTCAAAATAATAAGTGTTTAGAATTTGTACCTTATTTATTTCATTTGAATTTGACTGCCCGATCAACAAGGTATCCGTACTCTTTCATGACACCTGATCCCACATCTGGCTTTTCTAGACGTCCGTGTTTGTCCAATATTCACCAGATTTGTATATGTATCCTGGATATACTGAAGATTTATACTTTTGTATCTGATGTTATGTAATTATATATGTGTGTGTCTGTATGTATGTATGTATGTATGTATGTATGTATGTATGTATGTATGTGTGTCTGTATGTCTGTCTGTCTGTCTGTATGTATGTATGTATGTATGTATGTATGTATGTATGTATGTGTGTCTGTATGTCTGTCTGTCTGTATGTATGTATATATATGTATGTATGTATGTATGTATGTATGTATGTATGTATGTATGTATGTATGTATGTATGTATGTTTGTATGTTGGTCAGATTCCAGACTTTTTTATAAAGGTCCTCGTTCCTTGGTATATACTTTACGTACATTTTGACATTTAGATTGCTTACGTATCCACCATTATCTTCATCAATATTTCAAAAGATTTGATTGATTGTCGTACTTTGAATTTGATAAACATATGCATGTTTTTAAAAGAAAAAAATGATTAAATACAGATATTTACATATCTAATGAATATCCTAGACCTACAGCCAGTAATATCATTTTAAGAAAAAAGATTACGAGAAAATGCATATTTTGTGATTTTACTGGCGATAATGGGCACATAACTCTTTTACCCTTACTTGGCTTCTCCACATGTATCGTCATATTGTTTCATTTAAAGTGGGTGGCACGTCTATCAAAATAGCAGAAACGAACCAAAACTCATTGTGTTATAACTGCATTATGTTAATATTTCAATAAAGTATGATATAGTATAATGAAAATTTACTTTCAAAGGTACATACATACATACATACATACATACATACATACATACATACATACATACGTTCATACATACATACATACATACATACATACATACAGACATACATACATACAAACATTATAAAATAAGATTTGCAATTTTTTTTCAGGAGTATGTATATGTGATAATCAGCAACTGATGGCGTGATCAGGTAATGGACGGAAGTTGTTTAGCATTCACATTGATGAAATCCCTTGATGACGTAACTAGAGATCGTAGTAGAAGTCTGAGGTAAGGCAATAGTGATGCGATTATTACTAGGACTAACGTCATAGTTTTTCAAACCAAAGAAAAACCTTAAAACAAAAAATCCGAATGTATTAATTTTATTTCACTTTAGCATTGAACCAGGTCCTTCGGAAAAGCCGTACGGCCAACAACTAGCTTCAGTTTGGTCCAGATAAAGTGTCATTGGCAACAGAATTAGACATAGATTAAATTTTGTAATAAACATTTCTGTTGATTTTCGCATGCTATATATTATCATTTAGCATTAATTTTATATCGCGCGGTTGCCGTTTTATGGGAATATCCTATACTGCTTAAGCAATAATTTGTATTTGCATATTGGAAAAATATATTGTGCATCCATAATTCATAGTCACTTTACCGATCTTTAAAGTTCAGCTTGTAAATGCATTTCGCCCCTAAGGAAAGTGAGTAGTAAAACGTATTCGATTAATTCGAACAAATGCACATTAACATTTCTACATTCAATTTTGCCCAATTCCAAGGCCATCACCCTCAAATTCTTTGTATATATATATATATATATATATATATATATATATAGATATATATATATATATATATATATATATATATATATATATATATATATATATATATATATATATATAGATAGATAGATAGATAGATAGATAGATAGATAGATAGATATAGATAGATAGATAGATAGATAGATATATAGATAGATAGAATATAGATAGATAGATAGATAGATAGATAGATAGATATATATATAAATAGATAGATAGATAGATAGATAGATATAGATAGATAGATAGATATAGATATAGATATATATGACTACATTGCGTCCTGAAATGATTCCCGTTAAGTGTTCACCACTGTCAATGTTCCTGTAGTTTCATCAATTCTTTTCCCTCGTGAACGATTCTAAGTTTATTTGCTGTAAATTACTTCTACTTTCTGTTGATTCTGTTGCCGTGAATCATTATACGAGTGTGCAATATTAAGTGATGTCGTGATTTAAAGTGCGATGCCCTATCAGCAATAGTTTTAGATGCTGATAACGTGCCTCTGTTTCCTGCGTGTATATTTTGACACAATACCAAACCTTTTAGGGAATATGATAATTTTTTGTCTCAAATATTATATTTTGAAAACCTTTACAGTAAATCTGAAATTCCTAAATGCGATACATATTCAAAGCACAAATACATAAATATGTACCGGCTAGGGTTCGAACTCTTGGCCTAAGGCACCAATCGCCTGGCTACCATGCTCGATGCCTTAACCACTTGGCGATCTACGTATTCACAAAAATGAATGTTTCGATAGCGGCGAGTAGAATTCCGAACACTAGAATTCGGTCATAGCGATAGAAGTGAAAGGTGTTTAATCATAATGTAAATGACAATGGATCGATTAGAATGTATGTAGTGTCTAAATGCAAGTAAATATAAAGCACAAATATCACTACAACACTGAACATTTACTATTGACCATGGTTTAGAAATGATACTATCTGCGTAAACAAATCATACATAAAGCACAAATACAAAAATATCAAGGCACCTACAAACTCACCATGCCCCGGCTGGGGTTCGAACACTCGACATACGGCACTAATCGCCTACTACATACTAGACGCCCTAAACAAAAGAGAGATTGTGTCAACTGTTTTGATTCCCAGGAAAAAGCAATGAATCGGCTTTCCCATTATAAATTTTCAACATCTAAGTAGTAATATCCCACAATCACCTGCAAATGGCGTTTATATTTCACAAATGATTCGATATGCCAGAGCGTGTTCAACATATGAACATTTCAAATACGGAGGTAAATTACTCACTGTCAAATTGTTGACACAGGAATATCGAAAACCGTGTTTGATGCCAAAGTTCCGCAAATACGGTCGGTATAACAGTCATGTTTGCGATTACTTTGTTTCACTAAGTGAATTGTTGATTTGACTTTTCGATAGCCGGTTGTTAAGACGTCTGTACCAATTATGATGTCTCAACATTTCATTTGGATTTGACTGTGGACTTTCAGCCGGTATGACCGGTCAACAGGGGATGCTTACTTCTCCGTGTCTCCTGATCCCATCTGTTTATTTCCAGAGGTCCGTGTTTGTCTAAGTTTTACCGTCATGTATATCCTGGAATCCTAGATTTATAATTTATTATCTGAGATTTGTTTATATATATATATGTATATCTTTGTCTTTGTTATCTTTAATTATATGCTGTTGTCATTTTTTAAAAGTTTCATAAAATGTGTCCATTTAAAACCTTTCACCCCCGAGTATTTGTGTGGTATGCCCTTTACTATTGTTAAAGATCAGTCTATTATGGTCTGTAGGATTGGTTAAGAACTGTCCAGAAAATCTAAACCTGAAAACTAGTGAAATATCTGATAGGCTTTCAAAGAACCAGCTTTCAATATACCAGAATATTTTACAGACAGTTCATTTATGTTTTTACAAAGTGTCTTTAAAATCGAGCAAAATGTTAGTCAGAGAGCTGTTACTTTGAATACAATACAAAAAATCAATAAAGCTGCATTCAGAAAACATATAAGTTATAAATTTTGTTCGAAGAGGGAAATCCTGTTAGAGTTGGTTTAAAACAAGCTGAAGTATCCACCTCGTGCAAAAACTTACCCTATTCAAATGCATCTGTTAGAGATGTAAAAACACATTTATAAATAAGCCAAACGTCGTGCTATTCCACAACAAATAGATTGTAAATTCACATATCTCTCATCAACTGATGTGTAATAATTATAAATACTAGATTATAAAAGTATTTGTCACATATAATTGTTTATAAATCTTTTAATTTGCCATTAAAACAAAATTACAATAAATCTAAATCTTACGGTCTCGAGAAATGTTAATTTTATATGATAATGATAAACACATTAGGAAGCGAAAATTAAACTATCGCGTAAATATCAACGCCAAACTGCATTAAGCATGTGTCATAACTCTCGAAGTGGAATGTTGGTGTTATTGATGTTGTAATGCTACTCGTCATATGTAAACAAATTTAATATTTGTTTATGCGGAGATTACACTTCTCCTTTTTATATAAATGCGGCATCTTTATTGATCTCTGTCTTCATACTTCGGCGACAATATCAAATCTTTTGACTGTACTATCGCGGTAAATTATTGCATAATTCCATATGGTTAATGCATTTGGTGAAAGTTTAATAACACACGTTTCTGATTGCAGTGCAAATATTGCTGCACTTGGGCCAATGCTAAGTAAACATCAAATATTGAAATAATTGATTATCCCACTCCTAAATCAAAAGAGAAAGGAATAGATCTGTCATAAGGCTTTGATCTCTCCAATTTATGCAATTCGTAAATAACATGTTTGGATAATTAAAAGGGTCATGATATCCGTTTTTCTAGTACTTATAACATTTCCAAGGTTTTTATTTGAAGTGCGAATGTGGTATTTTAGTATGTGTCGAAGCTTATTGTGTCGCCAGAGAGTCTTTTTGCGTTTTCTTAGTATACGCACAATTTAGTATAAATAATAATGTCACGTGGGTATGAGGACCATCCAATGATATTACATGATTTTTGCGAGTCCATGTAAATGTTTGTTTGATGTGTTGTTGTTGTTGTTGTTGTTGTTGTTGTTGTTGTTGTTGTCGTCGTCGTCGTCGTCGTTGTTGTTGGGGGGTTTTAGGCGGGTTTTCTTTTCTTTTCTTTTTGTGTTTTGTTGTTGTTGTTTTGTTTGTTTTTTCTGAGGTGAGGTGAGACCTTCGTGTTTCTTACTATGTAGATATTCATACCATGCATGGGTCTGTACAGTATTATAGAATGTTTATATTTTCATTACATCAAGCACAACAGCAATGACGTATTTCTAATTATGTGCAATGTACCTTTATGTATAAACATGTACCAATCACTGACTACAATACTTATGCACACATCGGAGCTGACCCACATTTCTGTATGTGGCGAGATCATGTATAAGCAACTAAATAGTCCTGTATATCTACTCACCTCTCCAGCAGAGTAGACTGGGGAGAGAAAAAGTTATCGTACTTTGTTTTACAATAAATAAAAATAATCATATTTGCTAAATACGTTGTAATGGTAAACATCAAGACTTTAAAAGTTAAATTAACTTATACTAATGTCTCTTTCACTTTTTATTGATAATTCAAATTTATTTAGATCAGTTATGGATTTTTATGTCATAGTTTCATTTTTCATTCACTATACCAGAATTAGTAGTTGTAATAGTAATAATAATCTTCTTATCTATTTTTATATTATTTTTACGCTCATAACATACGTCACGTCCGCTGTTAATTACATTCTATATTTCATGACTCCAGTTTGTTATATTCCATTTTTTATAGGCATTGTCTGAACGAATTAGAAGAAATGAAAATAATGTGATTTAATTAACTGTGACAAACTTGTTTTTAAAGACATTATAAGATCGATACACGGAAATGAAGTAACTGTGCCATTCTCTTCTGAAATATGCTCGATAGCAACTTCTCACCATTACTAGTACTTCATCAGGAAAGATCTGTTTAATATCAAGCGAGGTAAAAACGGATATATTGCGAACGATCACATGCATGCAAGTGCAAAACCTGCCATTATATCAGCAACTCTGTGATATAAATCTTCACTTTTCGCATCTTCTGGAGTTTGTCTGTGAAACTCTAGTAATCAGTTTGTTTTATCATTCATATATATTTACTCTTCGTACATTTTTCAATTAACAAAAACGCTCTGTTTTTATGTTGTGTATCATCAGAGTTCTGATGTTGTCATGTTTCCATTGACAAATGTCATTGACACGGCACGCGCTTTCCTCGTTAGTTTGGAATGCAGGCGGAAATTTTTTTTTTTTCTCTCGCTAAAAGGTCTTACATAAATTGAAGTTGAGTTTTCTGTGATGATATTAACTGTAACTTAGTTGTTTTATAACATTTAAACGGGCATTTTTAGAAACAGCTAAAGCATTTGTCCGTTTGCCGATTCTTGTCAATGAGTGGCGCGGAAAACTTAATTACCAAGGAAACATCAGTCAAAAATGTTAACTTCAGTTGAACGTTCGAACCTAGCTTTGTCAGATTATTTGAGTGATCGAGAATCAACTTTCCATCATGTAAGGCAAATATAATGGTGTTTCGTCACTATTTCAGTATTAAGTACACAATCTATTTCTCGTCTGCCATTTACAGGACACAATGAGCTGCCAGTCAAGCGTTGGTTCAAGTCTCGCACCTTTCTCTATTTTGTCTTAATTAGGGTTACACTTTTTGCACAGTGGTTTTCTTCCCCCAGATAGATTCAAGCCGACGTACAATAGAAAATTGAAAGTAGTCAGTCAAAGAAACCCAATCAGTTGATAAACTAAGAAATGTTCACAAACATTTTGAATTAGATCGTGCATATAGTCAGATCGAAAATATTTATTTTCCCAATCAGAGTTCCGAAAAGGTTGTTTATTTTTATAAATGTTCAATAGCAAGAAGTTTCAAGTATTCTAATATCCACATAATCGAATTCCACTGCGATTTCTTTGGACCTTTACACGTGAAATGGTACCTCGCACTGCTATTTGTGACAACAAAATTACTACTTTGTCAAAATGGATGTGTTAAGGGTCGGGTATATTGTTCCACATGTTGTGAAATTCACACAAAGTCGGTCAGATTTGCTGACAGAAATAATGTCAATTGATTTTAATACCTTGCAATTAGTCCTACCATCTGTTCCGCTGATAACACTGAAATATCCGAATCCATATGTGTCTTTGGGGTTTGTCAACAATTCTTTATGACTATTTTCAGTCACGTATGTAATTTGGCGCCATGTAATATCATACTTGTATTATGATCATTTCGTTAATTGTATAATAATAATGGGATAAAAGATCACTTCCTATGTTTGCTGCCTTTGAACATTTGCTATTTCACAAATGATTCCGAGTGAAAACGGACATTTTTACTGATAATTTTAAGCTAATTTAACATTATTTTATGCTGAATAAATCATTATCAATGTCTTAGAGATACGCAATTCATAATTCTTTAATTTGGTCTTCAAAAGACCTATATAACTTTCACTGTTTTGAATTACTTATCCCCATTCAAATACAACTTAGCATAAAAGTTGGAATGTTAGCACGTTACCCCGGTTCCACCGACCGTCATTTATTTGTTGTCCTCGAACTAGTATAATGGTATCCCTTGTCAAACCACCACAAGCATCAATCATTATTAAATACAATTTATCAATTTATTACTAATAACAATAAAATAACCTATTGTTATCATATTTTGACCTGACCTACAGTTTTAAGTAGATAAGATTGTTGATCTTATTATACTTTCAATAAATAATGTCGTTTGGTCTATTGTACTCAATGTGAAAACTGCAGTTCTCATCTCTGCTCCAAATCCAATTTAGAGTTCAGCGAATTCAATTGAAACCAAAAGGGTTTTCTTAATAAGACAATATAATGTATTCCATTATCCGAAATTACCGCTTTTATTTTGACATTTCTGGAACGCACGCTCCGCATAGGGGTACAATTGACCAGGTGCGTTGTCATTCTACCCTTTACCTGAAAGTGAAAAAAGTATTAATCACATTAATTTGCCTTTGTTTCGTTTAGACAAACACATACAAATATGCGTCAACCAGAACAAACGTTTTCATTATAGTGTCCCTTTTACAAGGCTAAAAGGCCAGAGCTAATATGTGAAATTGATTACACTGAAATTCAACCTTTCTCTTATACGGAAGCTGGCTGGTTTTATATAAAGTTTTTATGCTAACTCGAATAATGGTAAATCTGCTTTTCATAACGTGTTTTGTAGGACGTAGAAGGAATTGCACAGCATTTGTAAAACAAAAAAAATGTAAAGAATTTTCTTTCTCATTATATCTGATCATTTCTTATTAAATCGAATTAATTTCGTTGTATATTTAGAAAAAGTCGATAATTGTTTTTGGCGTTTTTGCAAAGCTATTACCCTGTTGTTATATTTATTATAATTACAGACGGATTTAGGCATATATTGAGATTATATTTTGGTGTTGTATGATACCATTTTCTGTATCGGAACTCTTCATCTATTTCAAATTATAGCTCAACTGACAGAGATGATCGTCTAAAGCATGTGTTTGTTTTGTTTTTTTGTTTGTTTGTTGTTGTTTTTTTTTTTTGCCATTGATGGTATTGTTACCGAACGGAGGCTCCATATGGTGAGCAATGGCTACAATTATTGACCGATGGCTTCCGAATTGTTCCGAAGGTACTGATGATATTTGAACGAATACCGGTATAATTGGCACTCTTGGCGACTTCGGCAACTTTTAGCACAGTTGGTAAACCCGGATATAAAAAAAGTATTAATGGCTAATTTTCCACTCCAGTCACAGGAGTCTGTAATTTTGTTAGTATGTTGATAAACAAGTCATTTGTATAGTACGTCTTCTGTACAGGAAAAAAATAACTATTGTTCCTAATAAGAATTAAAAGAACATAAATCGGTAATTCAGTTAATTTCTTGGTGATTAACGAATAACAAGATATGAATTATTTAGCATTGTAGAGGCAGCTATCTAAAACATTTGTACCAAAACAGTTATTATTCCGGCTTTGGTAATGCATATTTTGCAGAAAGTCACTTTATTTCAAGTGAACTAATATAAAACTGTAAGTTGAAACCATATTGTTAGATTCAACAAGGTAACAGGTAACATAATTAACTATTCACACTCCTAATTACACAAATGGACTGGTCCATGGCAATGAAATGAAGAAAGTATAACTGTTATTTCAAGTTTCTTACCTGAAATATAATACTTATCATACTGGCCTTCCCTGTCATATAACCATAACCATACATTTAACATCAACACGTCTTTGGTTTGTCATCTAGATCTTAAAAGACGTAAAGGGGATTTAATTAATATGTAAATCAATTACGTTTTTGCATTTTCCAAGCATTTTTTTTGTGTTTCCTTATCATGGTCTCTAAACCGCAACCTAAGCGTAAAATACAGATATATCCCTGCGGAGGATGTTCAAGAATTCAATATGTCTGCTAGTAGAACAATAGCTTACGGAAATATTCCAGTTTAAAGACAATGCCATTTTAGGGTGTAATACATATTTTGGTAAAATATCCTTGCACAAGATAGAAAATGCGTTTGACGTATATCCTAGATGTTAATTTCCCGTTTGTGTCTATAGTTAGTATAATGTCAAGTAGGAAGCGTGTGTGCATGATTTTGTTGTGTCTATAATTTCTAAATCGTTGGCATTGACATTGATAAGAAAATTGTCATTATGCATTGACAAAACGTCATCGATATATCAAAATGTCAAATTAAAGGTCACCGCTAACTTTTTCTTCTTCTGAATCAAGAGGTTCTGAATTATGTTTGCTAAATATGAATGGAGGAACAGGTCAACCAATATAGTGGCACAATCGGTTCCCATAGGAATGCCGACAGTATGCTGAAAGAAACGGACTCCAAACATTATGAATATATTGTCTATTACAGTATATATGTATAAGTTAGACAAAATACGTAACATGATATGACTGGATATTTAATTTCTGGCGTACCACTTTTAGTGAAAAATCAGTTGTAGTTGATGCCAAAAAATCTCTTTTATTTTTTCATGCAGCACTGAGCATTGTTGTGAAAAGAGTAGAAAAAACATTTGATTGGATAAATTAGTGAAAAATGGCGAGTCTTTAAATTTTCCATTTAGAATTTTTAAGTATGCACATCTGAATTACACAGTTTCTGGAATAAGCATCTGTACAGTATTATTGAAGTTTCTCCTCAGTGGCTGCCAGTAAAGAGTAAAGCTGAAAGCTAAGTAAAATGCGTATTTTTTCTGGAAAGAAAGTGGCGATTCTAGAATACAAATGAAACAATTTGGCCTTTGTTACAATTTAATTCTGAATCCCACATACCAAAGTAGAAGAAAACATTCCTATTGTTTGTGAAGAACGGTATTCAATGTTAAAATTCGAGGACAATGATTCGTATTACCACAATGAATATTGTTTCGTTTTCATGTAACATTAGACTAAAATATTCAAATTGGTGAATCATATATAACGAAAGTTAAATTCACCATTTTCACATAGAAACAGTGATAATATATGTTTTAAAGTAGTTTTTCTTTTATTACTGATCCTAACCACTAGAGAGCACGAGAGCAATTGGAGCCACATTTCTATTTCTAGATCATCTGCATATATTTCTGTGTCAAAAACAGCAGCAGTTAGACATCAACCTTTGATAAAGGCTTCATCTGCATGTCAGCTATAAATCAGGTGATGCCATACAAAATGCAAATTAAAAAAATAAATATCGCAAAATTGTGAAAATAATTAGAGCGAATATTTCAAGAGAATACGAATTAGGCAATCGTTTTGGATGTTTCGGAGATTGCTCTTATAAACAGACTATCAACACAAGTGTATCTGAATGTTGTTCACGTGCGCCTTTAAGTCTGTTAGCCATGAGCGTAAATTCATTTGCACTTTGATTCATAGCACACCTTGGCGCCATTTTGGACGTAAATTAACCTTTAGTTTTATAGCAATTGCTATATTTCATAATAAAAAGACTTTAATTAAATGTATTTCTAATTCAAATTCTGTTTAATGTCATGTATAATACTAGTTGACTTAAATATATATATTTTTCTTTATATCTCAAATAATCGCGTGATGTCATGCACGTGATAACTATTTTATAACATTTTAACTTCGAGATAACCTCGTGTGCATATGCTGTTTTTACATCAGTTTCAGGAATAATGTTGATCATTTAAATTATGTCGCCTTCATAGAGTGCTGTCACCTGCCAACAAACTAGTTTTAAAACCCTAAAGATCTCAGAATTGTAAAATAGATTTCAGCTTTAAAACGAATGTGATGATATACACTCGGTTATTACCATTGGCAATCCGAAATGTTTTAGGCAATATCGATAGACCGAATTTTGTAAGACGTTCGTCTAGCGATGACTGAGTAATCCGCAACAAACGACATCTATAAATAATCTGAAAGCTACAATAAGTGCTCATATATTATTTGTTCTTGTTTATATTACTTTATCTTGACATTAATTGGTATTTTTCTGAAGACAATTATTGGTAAATTTCTAATAATAACAAGCTTATTCAATACGATTTATGTGACGCCATATTTTACCAAAATGACAAGGAACTTGCTATTGATGGCATTTATGTCAGGCATACAAATCGGCATTAAGTCGCTAATGATACAGATAATCAAATAATATCATGTAATCCATTTGGTAAAACGATATCACAGAACCGAATGTGGATACCAATTCTCCTGCAGCATCGCTCTACAGACTAGTGTTAGACAAAACTGTTTATATATAGACACAATAACACTAGTTCAAAGGTTTCAAAAATATCACTTGTAACAACTTAAACATGTAAACACAATAAACCTTCTAAGCTGGGGACCATAAAAAAGAGGGACAACTGAAACTTCGAATTTATCGCAGTAATAAAAAGCAAATGTACGGGTTCTCCAAGCTGTTATATATATATAATATCTTCCAAAATAAACCATTCCTTTTCACAAATAACAAATAGCACATCTAATAATAATATGCAAAAATTCCAGTCCAAAACCTCTTTTCCTTTGAAAATCATCTAACTTCTATCAAATGACTTCAAATGACGCCAATATACAAATCCCTGTTCATTTTTATGAACAATTTTATAAAACCATCGGTATCAAAGTATTACTAGTCATGTGTCCATAGTCAAGAGACAGTACACAAATCTGGTGACAAACTCGGACCTTTGGAAAATCCGGATGTGGACTAATGTTTTTCCCATATTCACAGTTATTCTTATATCTAATGCAAAATTATCAGTCTGTCATCCACGGGGGTGGATGACAAGCTAAACGCGTTATGAAGTCACAGTACAATTCATGACGTAGAACAGAATGCAGTACATATTTATGTCAGACATGTCTCGGATATGCGTAGATCTATATAAACATGTAGATCTAGATCATCCATAAATCTTCATAGACATATATTTAAGAAATGAGAGAAAAGTAAATACCCCTACCTTGAAGATATGACAAAGGAATTTCAATCCTAAGGATAAGATGTATGAATGACAAACCAAAGGCTTGCCGAGGGTTGTCATTCAAGAATCTTATCCCGAGATTTGAAATTCCTTTGCCATACCCTCAAAGTAGGGGGAGAATCTATTGATCATGATGGATTATGGACCGGTCACAGTCAAATTAAAATAAAAACAAGGAAGAAATCAATCCTCGTCAAAATATGTATAAATATTACAAACTATCAACAGAACACAATATTCATATCTTGCCGGGATGAGCACTGACTTTCGGGGGTAACTATATATACGCGTTCTTTGAACTGTCTTGCAAAATTACAGTATACTGATTAGTATTCAGTGATCTGTATATTAGTTCTAATGGCGACTTTGATCCTAAAGTTATAACCATGGCAACTGAACATCAAATGGACTCACTTATGAATATATGAAACAGTACTTTGATTCCTTTCAAGTATTTGGAATGGAAAGTTAATTAGCGCATGCATTTTTATGAACCGGTCAAAAAATTATGTGTTTTTCTGTAGGACTTTCTTTGTTCATACATATTGTAATATAATAGCAGCTGATGGCCGGGGATATAATCAAAGGAATGTATAAATTCTGATTGTGATGCTATAAACTTTAGATACTTTGATCATTTATAGATCCATACAATATTAACCGCCCAAATACGACTTAATAGACCTGACAATTTTCCCTAAAGTTCTATGTAATACATAGACCCCTTGGTACACATTCCACCATTCGTTGTTTGTCGTAATTCTCTCAACCCTTTAGGCGATGTAGACTGGTCTGAATTAAACAAAAAGAACATATCGTAAATAAACTTACGGGTGAAAGTTATTATTGGCGATCAGATGTTTGTGTCACTAGAACCCTAGACAAATGCAATGAGAAACAGATTGTCTTTGAAATTGATCAATGTGTGTCAAATGATGTTACTTAATATTAACTACACGTCATAATTTTACATTATTTCGCTTCATCTCTGTGTTGGAATATCATTATAATCATAAAATAGACCATCGAAAACGTGTCGTAAAGAAAAATAAGACACTTTCATTATAGTTAGTGGAATTTTAATAACCTTTTCATATAATGTTGTCACAACAAAACAAAATGGCCGCATTGTTCATAGAGAATTTATTGTCGATTTTCGGGGCATAAAATTCCACCAGCCACAAGCATCTTTATGTTGCAGCAGCGGTTAGAGTCATTACATGAAATGAAGTCTTCACATAAAAGTTCCATTCGGTTTAAACACACGAAATACAATCTTATTATCGCAAAGATACACAAAAAAATTATTAGACGTTGCACGGAGTGTGTATATTGGGAAAGGTCCTGTGACTGGTTTGTGTTGATTGTGAACGCGATTAGTTTGTCTTCATCAGGTTTCAATAGGTCAATCATACACGACGATCATCATTCTCTGTAATTTGTTTAAATCAAGTATGCAAAATAAGTTACACGTGCGAGACAAAAAAAATCCGTCTGTAATATTTTACACGTAATTGTTATCCACGTAAAAAGAAAACAAAGACTGTTAAAGGTGTTTAAACGATTAAATCAGTTTGAGCTGAGCTTTCACTCGAACAAAACCTATACCGTTTACCAAATTGACAGACAGATTTTACCCATTTTAGTAATAAATGCTATAGAGAGTATAGTGTATAATATAAAAATCACAGATACAAAAAGTATAAATTATCAGGATGTCCAGGATTCAATATACAAATCTGATGAATATTGGGCAAACACAGTTCTCTAAAAATTTTAGAGGTGGGATCAGAGGTCATGGAAACGTAAACATACCCCAGTGGTACATCAGAATTGTGTAGTGGAGATCACGAATATCAGAAATTATGTTCTGGTCGCAAAAACTTGCATAACTATTGTCTGGAGTTTTAAATATTATTATCTACAATACTGTAATTACTTGAATCCACTTTAAATAAAAAGTTGTATATAATTTTGTCAAAATAGAGAGGATATAATTAAACATTCAACAAGACATTTTGATTTCAATGTTAATGACATATTCCCATAACTAAAGTTAATAATATAGTATATAACAAGAAAATATCAAAATTTAGATTTGAGACACTTTATGTCCAAATGAAATTTATCTCAATTAACCGATTGAATGCTCTTAATTAACCAATCAGAAACAGGTGCTACGTTTAGGTCAAATTTTATAAGTGAAGACTATGTATTTTTTCAGTAAGCCATTGTTGTGCAATCACTGACCAAGGTAATACGTGAAAACAAATTTCCTGTGTTTATTTTTTAAAACAGGTTCGTCCCTAAATATCGCATCGCTGACTGTATGTTTCTCCGTTTTCTGAACGCTCACATCCGTATATTTTATCAGACAGTTAATAAATGAGATCTTCAAGGAAACAAAGTTTCATTGACGAATAATCAACAAGTAAATTTCCTCGTCTAGTAGCGCTATTTGATAACAGGCATTTACAATCCTAAACGTTTTACCAGCGATTTATAAAGTCTAACATGTTAAGATTTACATCTTGTTTGCAATTTTTACTATGTTGACAACACTATGATGTTTCAACTAGCGGTTGTTGAGACGTCTGTACCAATTGTGACGACGATTTATTCCATATTTTAAAGTGAAGACAACACCTTGCATTTCATAAATCTATACACGCAGCATCGCATCCAAGCTATTCGATTACAAATGGGTTTTGCTGTGCCTAAGCATCAACCATCTTCTAAATAACACCGTCACGTGTTCATGTGCATCATCTCCCTTCAAATATAATCCTTTCGGACATGTCCTCACCGGCGATATTTCTATTATTGGAAATGAAAACCTCAAAAGAATCTTATTTTAAGAGGTCCAAAATACATGTACCACAAAGTTTGTTCCTTATATTGGAGACAGAATTTCAGTTTAGTTATGAATTTTGTCGAAAATTATTCCAGACGATGGGTCAAACATGAAGACGTGGAACCACACACTTTGTCTGAATGGCTAAAAGCTATACGATGGTTGATAAAATCTCGTATTCGAAAACTTAAGGGAACTATGAAAATACGTTTTCCCTCTGTATTTAGTGAGCCAGGAGTAGTAACCGAGCTGGATAGTTTACATAACCAATATGTACTGGTCCCAGCATACAAAACCTCAAATAATATATTTTTTATTTGTAAGGCACATTACTATAATTGTGTATTAGAAGATTTAATTATTAATACGAATTTGGCAATCCTATACACACGTAGCCCACTTTCAAACGACGATATCCTTCAAAATCACGTGTCCGTATAACGTTCTTTTGATGTACTAAACCGATATTGATTTTGAGCTACCATTTTGATATTGGATAACTAAACTTCACAAAATCCCATATAAGCAGAGGTACATATCAGGATCCAGCAAATGTTCTCCCAAACCTTTATCTTTACTCCCAACCAAGATACTGACAGCTGTAGAGGAGAAACGTCAGTAATGTTTTACAGTTGCTTATTCCAGAAAAAGTATAAATCAGTTGTGAATACTTAAAAAATCAACACAACTTTTAGAAAGTTTGAAGGCACACAATTTTTCTCAGATTCAAAGTAACAAAACATATGAATTCTCTATTCTTTACACAACAATATCACATAAAACAATTTTAAAAGGGATACATTTTAGCATCATAGACAACTGGTTTATTTTGTCAATTAATAATGACAATTATCATACATTTATTAATGCAAATTACCCCAGCGAACTAGAAATTAAAAATACAACAGAATCAAGCATACACGCTATATACTTAGACATTTTCCTTGCTATAGACACAGACGGAATATCAACAACTAAACTATACGACAAACGCGACGATATCGGCTTTCCCATCGTAAATTTTCCACATTTAAGTAGTGATATCACACAATCATCCGCATATGGAGTTTATATTTCACAAATGATCCGATATGCCAGGTCGTGTTCAGCATATGAACATTTCATATACAGAGATAAACTACTCACTGACAAATTATTGACACAGGGATATCGAAAACAGCGTTTGATGTCAAAGTTCCTCAAATGTTATGGTCGGTATAATGGTCTTGTTTGCGATTACTCTGTTTCCCTTGATGAAATGTTGAGTTGCCTTTTCGTTGGCGGTTGTTGAGACGTCTGTACCAATTGTGAGGAGGATTCGGTATAATAGTCTTGCTTGCAATTACTGTGTTTCACTGAGTGAAATGATGAGTTACCTGTTGGATGGCGGTTGTTGAGACGTCTGAACGGGTATGACAGGTAAACAGGGGATGCTTACTCTTCCGTGGTACCCACGTGATACTCACGTCTTGATTTTCAGAGACCATTTGTATATTGTATCGTATATTACCTGGAGATTAATACTTTGCTGTCTGTGATTCTTATATACCGCTGATTTTACTTTTCCCTCGAAGTACAAATAATGGAATTGTTCAATTACCTATATAATTTTGATTATAGCTTTTATAATGTTGTTGTTTTGATTTTGATTATATGTCTTTATCTTAAAAGTAAATAATTATAACTCTGTGTGTGTGTGTGTGTGTGTGTGTGTGTGTGTGTGTGTGTGTGTGTGTGTGTGTGTGTGTGTGTGTGTGTGTGTGTGTGTGTGTGTGTGTGTGTGTGTGTGTGTGTGTGTGTGTGTGTGTGAACTTTGAAGGGAATGCTTACATGACAGTGCTAACACTCGGCTACTTTTTAACAAAAGTGGAAAACGGATTAATCTTGATAAAAGTAAATGTTTATAATCAGCACAAGACCCTCCTTCAAACACTGCGATAAAATATCAATTTGATTCTATGTGTATGACGATTTATAGGGGAAGATTACCTTTAAAAACAAAGTTTGCCTCTTAACGACAAAGTTTGTTTGTTCGCTTGTCGCAAGTGATTAAATATATGTTACATTAAATGTAAACAATGAGTGTTATCTTACTGCGCAGTAAGTTAAAATTTCTAATTACAGAAAATCTTTGTGTGTCCTAAAAGCTGTGCTGTCCAAGAAAAATATGTTTCATTTGCTGAATAAAAAGTCGGAAATTTTTAGAAAATTTGAATATTATCTAAACAGTTATTAGAATTCAAAAGTTCCTCTTATATGCACTCCGTTGATTTAGAGAAACGACTCTTATCAAATTGCGAAAAATGAAAATTTTACATATCATAAAGAAAGATAGGGCATAAACAAAATGGAAGAAAACGGTTACATGACATGACTGACTAGAAATTAGGATGTAATAGAAGTCAAAGAATAGAACAATAATTTTAAACTAATTTCAATTACCATAGATTACGTATGATTTGGGAAACTCGTGCTTTTATATATCATACAACTTACAAGTCCCCTTCAAAACGTACATCCTACAATAACAGATGAGCATGCTAACGTTTTATATACAACCCTTTTAAATTATTATGCTATATAATATATTATGTCTTTAAGTAAACACAGAAACTTTGATAAAATGTTTATTGTCCTTATCAATGTGTATTTTTAGCCGGTATGTTATTAGAATCAAACAACTAAACATATGTTTAACGGGATATCAGTATCCCCGTTTCTTTTATAAAACAGCTGAATAAGTCTGTTTCATTGTTATCCGTCGCAGTGGCGCATGCGTCATGTGTTTTTCCGGATGTGCACTTTGGGTTAATGTTGGAACATCATAACTCTTTTGATTAGATTTATTTTGTAGCAACTCATTTGTAAGATCTATTATCATAATTCCTCAGTACTAGAAAACTAGTACAGATGCCAGGAAAATATACAACAATTTTACGAAATAAAACATTGTATACGTAGCCTGATCAATTGTGAATGTTATGTAAGCCTGTTTGATCCGTATTATACAATTTTATCCGTCACCGTGTTCCTTCCTTATGTTAAGCCGCTATGTGTGTTTTACCTACGATCAAAATAACAAAGTTTAATATTATGTGTATGAAGGCTTATTATATAAAGCTTTAAACAGTCTCCGTGTGGCCATACATGTACATTGTGGCGCTGTCTTTTCTCTCCCTGTGTGTTTATACGGCGAACTGTTCCTCGTTTGATTTTGTGTAGTTTCACGTCGTATGCCGAAAGAAATATCCCTCTTCCGATATTGCATTGTAATGGATAAAGAAATTAGTCCCTAGGGTTTTAACTAGCTCAGACGTCTGCTCAAAACAACGCTCAGTGGGTCGAATTCTCGACATGGTTTAAAATAAAGCGATCTCGCGTGGTCTTACGTGAAGAAAAGTGGAATTGCCTTATTGAACTTTTCCGACTGTTTTCTAATCAACCAAATCCTTCGGTATGCATAAATTGCTATCAAATGAAAACAAGTTTTAAAAACAAAACTCTGTGACACTGTCAGAAATAGATTTAACTGCACCTCAATAGCGGTTTTCGAACTGTGTATATTACCAACCGCACTTTTTTTTTTGGATACATAAAAGGAAACTAACTACATACAATATGTACTGTGGGTGATTGTAATTATTAACTGCGCATGTATGTATTAACCCACCTTCCTCTCTGTAAGCTGATGGCGGTTTTTCATTCTGTAAATTTTCTTTTTACCCTTGACAGTAGATGCAAAATAAAGCATAACAAGCATGTAACACAAAATTACTTAGTCGTGAAAAATCTAGATCTATATATAATTATAAATAAGTAAAAAAAATTAAAACACTAGGAATTTTATAATCGTAAAATATTGGATCTTCTTTACATCTCGATTTTGTGATAGCCCAGACTTGATAGTATTAACTCTAAATACAAAATAAAGCTGCACTTGATACATACAAATCACAAAATACCAAACAACGTCAAATGATATCACGCTAAGTAAGCATGACGTTAATGAAAGACCTTTTGATGTATGAAGGACAGTAATGTCAGATTTGCCACATATTTCCGACAAGTAAATTACTTTCAATCTTTTCCATAATAAATATTTCAACTTAATATATTATACTTCTAACCTTGACCATACAACTTATTTCATATTTGTTTGTATGACATACTTAATAACTTCCGGTGGAAATCACGTAACATAAACACGTGTTGTTGATTTTGTTATCACATTGAAATAATTGAAATTTTACTGCAGCACAGAGAGAGAGAGAGACGCACACACGCACACACACACACATAGTCACACACAGACAAACAGACACACACAAAGAGACACATGTATACACACACATGCAGCTTGCTAATGAGCTCATCTCGCATTTAAAACCGCAAATATTCGATCTCTTAAAAATTCCATAATATTTGATATACAGAACCTCACTATTTAAGTTAGTCAGTTAGGTTGTCGTTATAGCGAAGTTCCACTTATGCAACTTGCAAACACGTCGTTATATCACTTCAGTGGTACATTTTCGTGCCATAAATTAGCATATTGACTCACTGTAATATATTCTCAAAACTTGTTTAATCAATCAGTGTCAAATGTCGTGATAATTGACACATCTGTAATTTTGCCTAATTTGAATTAAATCTGTCATTGTAAAAATAAATGTCAAAAGGCTATCTTAAATAGATAAAATTAATAAACGCATTCCATACATTGATTTCCTTTGATTCTAGTTGGCTGCATTTTCTCTGTTGTTAAAGAGATTATGATCCATCAACGGATGAATTAGAATGACACGGTTTATTACCTAGAAACTGTTTGTCACCACTTAACTGCCCAAAACGCACCGATACATTGACTGTATCAGACTGAGACTATATCCAATGGGTTTAAAATGAGTAATATGTTTTATAGGTCATATAAGTTTATAAGATACAAAGATTCCATAAACTGATGTATTAACCTTTTGGAACTCCAGAAAACAATTATATATAAATATCAATATTGAATACTGGACAAGATGGAAAGAAGAAACCAGAAGTGGGTTTGAAGCAAATATGATGGAAGATTTGATATCCCCTGCAAACCGGTCCCATTAATCGCGCGTCAACCGTCAAATCGACATCAAAATAATTCACAAAACAAATTCCGGTGACACGTTCCTTCCTTATCTATGAGTTTAACAGAAAATTTTACTAAACGATATACGTGATGACTTTGGATTCCAAATAATCTCTTTTTTCAAATATTAGTAGAAGTATCCCTGTACCACTTAGGTCGTTTTGTTTTCCAATAGGTTTTGTACGTAAGATGTGTTCAGCGTAAGATCATTTAACATAGAGAACAAAGGTACTTAATAAGAAATTATTGCAATAAGGAAATCATGTATAAAGATTTTACTTCTTTTGTTAAATGAATATCTTTAATGTTGAATTAAACGATCAAACCGATTCTAATTACAGTGCATATCCTTTATCATGTTTCATTTTGACTATTGACCTCATGTCAGATTCTGCATTTCAATTTCCATAAGTAAGAATTTATTGTTTTATATTTTGCATTGGGTATTTTCTTTTATTTTGCCATCCAAATGTGTCACTGTGCAAAACAAAATAAAAATAAATAAGACAACGTATAACACAATTATTGTAGATAAACATTTTATGTGTATCATTTGTTTTAACCAGCTTTGATTGGGTTTTGTTATGCAGTAAACAAGGAACGAAACAGAACCATTGATTTTCCTTAAATGGGCGAAATGCATCGTAAATATGAATAAACATAGAAAATTTTGCATATTTCCTAGCATTATTGAGTTATAGATATACTCTCTAGATATTTCGAGAGGTTTGCGTTTTCCAATACCACATTTGTAGATTTATCGTGGACATTCTGAAGATTTACACTTTGGTATCTGAGATTTTTATATTCCAGATTATAATTGTATTTTTTATGTTTTTTATGTCAATAATTTGTCAGTGGGTAGTTTACCTCTGTATATGAAATGTTCATATGTTGAACACGACCTGGCATATCGGATCATTTGTGAAATATAAACTCCATATGCGGATGATTGTGGTATATTAATTCTTAAATGTGGTATATTTACGACGAGAAAGCCGAAATCGTCGGGTTTGTCGGATAGCTCAACTGTTAATTTCACATCTGTGTCTAAAGCAAGTAAAATGTCTAAGTATCAAGCGTGTATGCTTGATTCTGTTCTGTCTTTAATTTTTAGTTCGCTCGAATATAAAACGTGTTGACATATGTATGAAAATTGTCATTATTAATTGACAAAACGTCCTTGATATATCTAAATGTCAAATTAAAGGACACCGATAACTTTTTCTTCTTTTGATTCAGCAGTTTATGAATGATGTCTGCTTTGTATGAATAAAGGAACAGGTCAGTCGATAAAGGAGCACAATTGGTTCTCATAGGAATACCGACAGTTTGTTGAAAGACCACGTCTCCGAACATTACAAATATATTGTCTGTTAGAAATTCCAGCATCTTTTTTAAATCAATTTCAATGTATTTATGTGTAGAATCAGAGTGGTATTGGACAAAATAAGTATATTGATAACCAATCACTAGATATTTAAATTTTCAGGTATCATATTAAGAGATAAAAACATTTTTTATCGTTTATACAGCAGGGTTTTAATGATAACTTGAAATGAACAAATAATTGACACAAATACTGAAAATTCTAACATTTTTTTTTTCTTTTTGCCGTTTATTTCTGAATTCGAATAAGTGGTACATTAGATTTTTATAAGAAAAACCATCCATTTTATTTTATTTATATATGAGTTATACACATGGCCCCGAGTATTTCTTGTATAGTTCATTTTTGTTCAAACCGTCGCACTTGAAATAAGTACGTATTGCCTAGGAGTAAGACATTAAACATCTACTCTTTGCCGAAAATGAAAGGATTTGTCATTAGAGTTTGGAGGCAATAAAACTTTGGATCTCGTATGTTTTGGAAATAAACCATTCGAACGGGCACGGCCTTAAAGCACCTACTTAAACGATGCAATTATATGAATGAGGTGAAAATCTTTCAGCGGAAATTTTAAAGCATTTGAAGATGAACTAGCAAACAGCTGCAAAACGTTCTTTAGATTTTAAACAACGGTAGCTGCAGACACGTACATAATATATATCTATACAGATATTTCTTTCATAATAATTGCTTTGTATTCTGCATGTCGATCCAATTTCACAGATGTAAATTTCAGAAGTCAATTTCATCGAGATGCGCATTTGATTAAAGTAAAAACTGCATAAGCTAGTTCCCTCCCCTCTCGTTCAAGATATACTAACTATTTCATACAATTTGAAATACCACACAGTGTGTGCAGTTACTTGTTAAACAACCGGAATATTGCCCAACTATTTTAGAAAATCATGTAAGAAATTGAGGATTCTATCAATACGAGTATGTTTTTTAATTAAACGATTGTACATATTATTCATAATTGGTCGGACGACTTCACTCGTGCTATGAAAGTGCACAAATCATATGGATACATAATGAAGGAATTCATTTAATTTTTTTATTTAATTCAATGGATTTAATTTTATTCTTGTTCCAAAAGTTTAAAAATGATTCTTTTATAAAATGTTATATGTGTAAGCATTTCTACGATATTTCCTGAATGATTTTGTTAATCATAGAGACTTTCAAAACTATACATCGTCATGGAAAACAGAATGAATTCAGTTATTTTCAGAATAATGAATTATGATTGAAATTATCGAAAAAGAGTATTCTAAATGTGCTGTATTTGAGAGTTACTGGGAATGATTTTATGCAGTTAAACATTATATGTTGCAATAATGGAAATACTCAAAATTAGTACTTCCTCAACAAAGTTTTCCCTGACAAATTGATTTGTTACTATTCAAAAGGATTTGTTTATAACACTGTTGACAGAACGTCGTCAAATTTTATGAAATATCTAAGTAAACATGGACATTTATCAGCCTCTTGTAACTTGTCAGGCAAAGAATTTTAGTTCGAGCTTAGCCGTACAGTTTGAGTCTAATTTATCCAAAACTGATGAAATTGTTGGTTCTCTAGAGCGACTGGAACTTCATTTAAAAGACTTAAACGACGCAATTGACAACTTTGAAGGGGATTTGACTTCAAATCGCGTACAGGTAATCATTTTTATAAATGTGTTCTACAAGGAACGTCACAATGGCACGTCATCTCAAGCTGACGTATTCTAGAAAGATATACTCTAATGTACAGCTTATTCATTATTTCTTTTCTTTTATTTAAAAACCATTAACATTATCATCCGTTATGTACTAAAATATAAAATCACAGATTCCGAAGTATTAGTCGTCATTAGGTTCAGGAGACAATATAAAATCTGTTGAATCTTGGACAACACGGACTCGGTAAGATCAGGAGCTATGGATGGGTAAATATCCCCCGTTGACCGGTCATAAAATAGAAATAAAAATAAAATCACATCTTTATCAATTTTGGATGTTATTTTCCAAACAGGAAAATACACTGAGTTACAATACGGTCGAGACTGCCATGTTGTGTTTTCAATTTACTTCGTGGGTTACATCCATCCAGTAAATTCAAAATTTACAACATGACAAGACACTATAGGTGCTTTTTCTTTGTTATTATCTCCCAGCTACGGAGATACGTAAGCAGACATATCCTATGCTTTACTTGTCTGACAACGACAACAATAAAATTGTGTTTCTCCGCAATGGAGCATAGAAAATCAACCGTACTTGGTACATTGATATATCATGAAGCATTGATATACCATATATCATAGAATCTAGAATTAGATTTGATATTCTTTAGATCATTTGAAAGTTAGATGGAGTTATATTAATTTGAGTCATATTGTGTTAAAATGCATTTCACAAGTTCAGTACGTCATATTTATTCTATTACTGTAATGTAAAATCGGCTTTCATTCACGTGTCTTGGTTTGGACAGTCATTTTTCATGTGATATGATATCACATGATACAAATTATCTCATATTTAGATAAATATCAAAATTAGTTCAGCTACTGCGAAGCATATCCTTATCAAACGGTGTTCTCTAGTACAAATTACAGATTTACATTTCTATATGTATTTTACTTTCATGTTCAACATCTAAGAGAATAGGTAATTCATATATTCTGGTAATTGCTTTTTATCACCGATGCCTATTGCGGCGCGACATATAATTACGGGTAATTGTTTATATGATTACTTGACTTAAAACAATGTTACTAAAAAGAAAGCCCTAAATAGGACATTTAATGAATTATAATCTATATTAAATCACAAAAAAATAACTAAAATGTCCTTAATTCATAATTTATATAAGCCTATAATGATTTATATTATATCTAAAAAATAAATAGAAATTACTAAATTGGATATTTTATATATCATAATTGATATTATATCACATAAATGAAGAAAAGTCCCTAAATTATACGTTTTATATATTATAATTTATATTGTATCACAAAATTAATTAGAAAGCCTTAAATTGGATATTTTATATATTATAATTGATATGATATCACATAAATTGATAAACCTCCCTAAATTGGACATTTTATATATTATAATTCATATTGTGTCACTAAATTAACTAGGAAACCTTAGACTAGACATTTTTCTGAGTGGGTTTTATACAGTTATACTTAAGGAACTTAATGAAACCCCAAGCCCCTGTACGTCTTAATGGGAATGCATCACTGGATATTTACCTAGTTAATTGAAATATTTTAATTATTATGAAAATGATCATTTGTGGTAAGAGATCATCTTCAAATGCACGGTTTGTTCGAAACACTTAATACACGAGTCTGGGCAACCAATGACTATAATAAGTGGACGTACCTTATTTACCGTCCATAAAAAGAGATATACTATAGAAAAGACAACGTTAACGGTTCAATATTAATTATAAAACTTAATGCACTATAGTATTTCATTTCTTTCCAAATCGATAATATTTAGTACACAAAGCAGAATGATTTCCTTTCTGTTTCATGCCATGAAGGAAATTATTTCTGGATTGTATTAAAGCTACAGTAAAGCGTCGTACCTGGTCTAGTAAAATACATACAAACATCTGATTTGTTTGCTCTACCCGGTCACGTTTGCTTACAAATCGTTCATTTCCTGCGATGTATCCTGTTAAGTCAATCAAAGTTTTTATTTCTTTACACTACACGACTTTGTAATGTTACCATATTTTCGTAATGTCGATCATGATGCGTTATTATCTCCTGTCTGTTCTTTCAATACATGGTATAGAATGCTTTGATTACTTTGCACACAATGCATTGTGGTGCTGCATGAAG
Source organism: Atrina japonica (assembly GCA_030159075.1). Taxonomy (NCBI): domain Eukaryota; kingdom Metazoa; phylum Mollusca; class Bivalvia; order Pterioida; family Pinnidae; genus Atrina; species Atrina japonica. The sequence goes on along the minus strand of BROG01000032.1, from coordinate 542,546 downwards.
AAGTCCCGTGAAATGAAATATTACTGTTTCGCTATAAAATTTTAAAACATATTGCTTTTAATTTATTTCAATTCAATTATTTAAATCCCAAAATGAAATATATAGCATTTAATATTAATAATAAAGTAAACAATTTTGAGTGTACTTGTAATTCAAAATGAATTATCACTCATTAAACGATCATATCGTAATGTTGAATTACGTATTTTGTTCAAGCCACCATGCACGTGTTCAATAAATCTATTTCATATCCTTCTATAAATTAATATGAAATATATTCACTAAAGGCGCATTAGCTGTGTTTTAAAATAATTTTTTCGTTTTCTATAACTTAGATGGATATACAATAACAAATAAGAGATATAAAAATAAAGAGATATACACAGATGAAAATGATTATGTCCCTATATTTTTGTGAAAATAAGGTCAGGTTTATGTAGAAATAATGGGGTCAAATTAATGATTTGCCAACGAATAATTGTCAGACTGATTTCCTCAAGCAATTTTCATTTTCAAAATATACAGGAATTCCAGAAATTCTATGCCTGTCTATATATAATTTTTGTTATTATACATCAATATAAGTAGTAAAAAGATAATTTTGGGAGGAAAACAAAGCTAATGTCCCTTTAATTATTTTTACAACAATTCATATGAAATCCATATTAGGCCACGTGTTAATTACCCCACGTCGATTCTACTTAAATACTGCTATCTATATCGTTGGCTTTCAGGTCAGACTGACCAAAGGCTCGTGGCGATCTTTGTCCATCACTCACATCAGTCGCCATACATTGTCCATTATCAATTCTTAAAAATGCCATCTTCTCGGGAAGCTTTTACTCAAAATGTGACATCTAAATGATAGGAAGAACCCTGAGATATTTCATCATCAGTGGAAATTGGGCCCAAACTCTGTATACATATTTTTGGTATCAATTACTAGGATATTGAAAGTATTGATTTGTTCGGGAAGTGACAAAATACTGACTTTTTCATGAGAGTATAGTTTGTAATTGCCAACAATATACAGATTGAACATTCCGACAAACATTGAATATTTACGTTAAAGTTTTGTCAAACTCAAATGATAAAAACTGTTAACAGTAAATTAAGGACAGTTAACGAAAATAAACTTTAATTTCGCAAAAAATCTAAATATGTCAAAGTGGCCGACAGAAAATGTTGAAATTCATCTTAACTTTGTTAACCAAGACAAGCTTTCAGTTAGCTATTACACTGGACGCCACAACCTTTCTTACTTTATTTCGTTATATAACACACACAACCTTTCTTTCTTTATTTCGTTATATAGCACAATCTTTCATGCCTTATTTCGTTATACAGTACACACAACCTTCCTTAACTTATTTCGTTATATAGCACAAAAACTTTCTTATTCTATTTCGTTATATAGCATACAAACTTTCTTATTCTATTTCGTTATATGGCACACACAACCTTTCTTACCTTATTTCGTTATATAGCATACACAACCCTTCTTATCTTATTTTGTTATATAGCACACACAACTTCTCTCATCTTATTTCGTTATGTATCACACACAACATTACTTATCTTATTTCGTTATGTATCACACACAACATTACTTATCTTATTTCGTTATGTATCACACACAACATTACTTATCTTATTTCGTTATGTATCACACACAACATTACTTATCTTATTTCGTTATGTATCACACACAACCTTTGTTATCTTATATAGCACACACAAACTTTGTTATCATTTTTCGTTATATAATACAAACAACCTTTCTTACCTTATTTCGTTATATACCACACACACTATTTTTATCTCTTTTCGTTATATAGCACACACATTTCTTATCTTATTTCGTTATATAGCACACAACAATTTTGTTTGTTTGTTTTATAATTATTTACATCTCGCCGTCAAACAAGTGTCGCTGATATGGAAATGTCACCAGCTTTACGTGACGTCCCAAATTTTGACCATTCTCTGGATTGACATCAATGCATAGGGTGTCAAACCAGTTTTGACACGGTATCTCGGTTCTTAGTCTGATCCGCAGATCAATAACTTTCACCGACTTGTGCCGAGCGCTTGGCTATGGAAAATAACTCCCGTGGACTCACGGCGGGTGTAACCGGTCAACAGGGGATGCTTACTTCTCCATGACACCTGGTCCCACATTTGGATTTCCAGAGGTCTGTGTTTGTTCAGTTTCTACCAGATTTGTATCTGTATCCTGGACATCCTAAAGATTTATACTTTGGTATTTGAGATTTTTTATATTTTTCAACAAAGGTAAGTCCCGCTACCGGGAATTGAAACTGGGCCCCTGGGCCCCCTGGGCTTCCGATTTAAAGGCAATATTTTATACCTATAAATAAATCTGACTCAACATCTTTGTTAGATTGAATATTTATCCTATATATTGTATTTTATTGAAACCAGCAATACAGATAACAAGTTATCTATCCCTTTAATCAGCGTTGATATCAACAATGAGGAACTTGAAAGTTTTTCTTTGTTTATTTAACCTTTATCTGATATTTTTGGCAATCAGAGAAAAAGTAGAAATTATTAGTAGAAGTATATAAACAAAACTTATCATATACATCCATACCAATCAAAAGAACGTATGAGATTTTGTTCTGAAGAATTTGATTCTCCACCTGGAATAACTGCATAAAAACAGGCTGTAAATGATTGAGATCATGTGCTGATTTGTAATAATTGCTCGAACGAAAATAGCGCGCCCAAAGTTTTATTTTTTCGTAATTTAAGAACCATTCCAAATAGTTGCAAGGCATGTATCCATCTTTAAAAAGAACTCGATCAACTACTGAGTAAAACTCGTTTGCAGATTGGACAGTCATGATAAATTCTCAGCAAGCTGTCGTATCTTTAACGGCTCTACATCCCACGATTGACGGATTGACTGTTACAAATAATTCTTAATGAATTCTTGTCTTCGAAGGAAGAGTCAATCAGCGCACTGGACAATCATAAGTTAATTATCAATGAAGTCCACTAACGTAAAGAGAGCAGACAATACTCCTTGAAATCTCTCACTTTCTTTTTTTTTAACTATGTGCACTTGATATGATACATCTGCGTGTTGAAAACAACAAAACCTCCAAATAAACTTAAATAATAGATATTCCAATTCAGAATTCAGATTTATTAATACTATCTCAAAAGTTAGGATTATAATGATTTACACATTTTTAATATGTATATATATATATATATATATATATATATATATATATATATATATATATATATATATATATATATATATATATATATATTGTGTTATAACAAAATTAAAAAGAAATAAAAGTTTCAACCGCTTTCCAGACACCAAAGTAAAACGGACTTAATAAATAAAAAGATGGATTAAAAGAAACAAGAAGACTGCGTTTGTTTTGTTTTGAGATACACACAGAAATATACAGCTTTTAGTCGTTTTAACGTTTTGCACCATAACCTAACAAATAATTTAAAGATTGAATGTTTATCGTTTGAAACTATTTAACAGAGGTTTATAAATTATGTCGCAAGGCAAAATCAGAGAGTATCATTTTTGGAATTGCATTCTTTTTGTTAATTTATTGCTTCAATAAGTTAAGGTAGGTTTTTCTACTGTAAATATCAGGTGATTAAATAGAAAACCGTTGAACAGTATCACGGCAAAATTGAAAAGTAATGACCGTTTTGGTCACAAAACCGTACTCTTACCAATAAACCTAGGTCAATTTGTTAGATATCGCATGAATTTTGCTACAATTGGCTGACTTGACAAAACTTACGACATTCAAAGCGTCGTAAATTTTCTGCAGGTAGATTTAGGAGACGCGTTGACACATCGGAACATTATTTAAGGTCGGTTGATAGCATGCGTTCTACGGCCCACGGTAACCCTTTGTCGTACAATCTTATTTTGTAGTTTACGGGACATATAACCGATGTTATTGTGGTCCATAGTTTTGGATATATGTATTCCAATTGTATCACACGGAATGAACTTGAAGGTCTATTTATAGTCAGGCGCTAATATTTTAATTAAGAATTTAATCAAATGTCACTTATATTATTGCTCTCAGTTTTCATCTAGTGTGTGTGTGTGTGTGTGTGTGTGTGTGTGTGTGTGTGTGTGTGTGTGTGTGTGTGTGTGTGTGTGTGTGTGTGTGGTTTTACTTGTTTTTTCCCATAAAATAATTTGTCAACTAAACTTTTTATATTTCTATGAGATGGTGTAACTGGCATTTCATCGAGTATATGTAATCTAGTGTGCGCGCACTGTTCATTTGGATTCTGGGCATGTGATCTTTCTGGTATGTTGTTCTGTGGCGTCTGTAAAAAATTTAAAGTGCTGTTTAGCATAATTAATCAAAATATCATTGTACGACTTAGAAACATTCCTGGTTAATATCAGTAAACCAGAACAGAACAAAACGCTAACAATTAACATGTTTTATAACAGAAATTAACTGCACTATAAACATTGCATTACATATAATGAGTGTTGTTTTCTTTTTTTGTGAATTGACGAGAGTTAAATTCTCGAGAAGGAAAAGTACACGAAGTCAGTGAAGTATATATTGTATAATTCATCCCACTTGAAAAAAGTTTTTCAGCAGACATAAAAATACTTTTTGATAATGACACGTGTGTCAAGATGGATACTAATCGTGCTGCACAGAATTATTTCCATTAGCCATTGCATGTATATGCCATGCTTTTTTTTCAAAAATGAAAAACAATCCTTATATTTATATATATTACCATTTTCCGTGAATCTGTAGTCAGCTGGATACGAAATTCATTTTATATAATTGACTCTTTGGGGGAGGTTTTCTTATGACGTAACAGCAGAACAGCTGTATGTCAAGCATTGAATATAAATGCAATCGGTCTGTATACTTGCAGTGAAGGAAATAACAGTCGGTATGTAAATATAAGAAAATTTCTTAAGTATGTTTTCCCTGTAAACTGTAAAATACTTGAAATATTTTCAATAGTTTATATTGCTTTATGCATTTCTTCTATATTGCCTTTTCGTTGGCGGTTGTTGAGACGTCTGTACCAATTGTGACGAGGATACACTCCTCACGTGTTTCATTGGACTTGACTGTGGACTCACGGCGGGTGTGACCGGTCGACAGGGGATGCTTACTCCTCCATAGCACCTGATCCCACCTCTTGGTTTCCAGAGGTCCGTGTTTGTCCATTTTTACCGGATTTGTATCTATGTCCTGGACATCCTATTGAATTATACTTTGGTATCTGAAATTTTTATATACTAATGCAAATACGAATGACAATATACAATAATTAGGTAAAATTGTTATACAGATTTCACAACACATTCAGGAGTTAAGATTATCTTCAACACAATTATACATGTTCTACAAGCATTGCGTGTAGACACCTATATCAATGATTTTGCCTTCTATTTATTTCCAATCCAAGGACAATCAGCAACAAATGTACCTATTTGTGTGTTTCATTTATGTGTAATTCACTTTCAATATACTCCTCGAAAGTGTCACATCAGATTAGTAATTCGACAGATATGTTAAACGAATTCGGAATTACAAAAGGTTGATATAAAATCGGTACAAACACTGCATTGAAATCTAGTTTCTTTCGGTGTCTGTTCAAGTATCTGTGTATATTTAGAGTCAAGTATGCGTCTAACACAGAAATCAAGTGTAGCTTTCTGGCGGTTTATATCAATGTTAAGTAATGACGGATTCCGATGTTCAATATTTGTAGACAATCACAGTGATCATTAATCAGAGTTTACAGATTATTTTTCTATTCAATTTGTATTGATCATGTCTGTGTTTTTGACCTGTTGTTATCAGTCTATCTTACGCTTATACAGGTATAAGTACTAAACATGTAATGTGACATATAATACTGGACACGTGTAGATACACACTTCATTCAAAACTATGAGACACGTGCCCTCAGCAGCTAGGTACTGTACATCTGGAAATATTTGCATTAATCCTGACTTAAATTCTCCCTCATCACCATTGTCACGTGTATATCAGGATTATCCATGCGTCAGTTATTTAGCTGGAAATGTTTATCTTAATTCTAAATTCGACTTTTTAACTAACTAAAGGGTGAAAATTAAACAAGAGCTAACATTTCCAGGTGTACAATTTATGCACGTATATTTGTTTGTATATGTCGAGTCGATGGGTCGATTCTTCTGCAGAAGGAGGCAATAATTTAAAGTTATTTTAATTTTTATCAACACATCAGTCAGTTTATGGTATTTCTATTTCAAAATACGTATAAAATTTCCAACATTAAAAGTGTGGACAGAAACCCAAATCAAACTTAGTCTGATATCTTAACTACAGTGTAATGGTATTTATTATCAACTCTCTCAATACCAAAAGTTCACATATATATATATATATATATATATATATATATATATATATATATATATATATATATATATATATATATATATATATATATATATATATATATATATATATAATATAATATAATATAATTACATGCTACCTTAACAGAGAAAATCTTTATTTTTATCAAGTCTTTATACAGAATTTGTACTTTGGCATTTTAATTTACTGAGGAACTATTGAATGATACTTACTAGCTAAGGAAAACATCCTTTTCGATGATGTAGTTAACGCCCATTGCGATCATTAGACAGATGAAGTACATTTCTTGTTTTGATATAAAAAATTTAATAAATCTCAAGTACATTCTTTATATTTCTACCATTCTTTTTCAAGAAGGATACTTTCTTTGCGAAGATCAAGTTCTTTAACATCAATGTTGTAGTCTGATTGTTTGAGAATTTAATTGCACTTTAGTATTTTAAAATATTTTGCTTCAGTTGAGACAGACGTACATACTTACCAAGGGAGAGTTTAAGTTTCTCTTCATTATTTTATTTACAAAATTAAAGATACGGAATAAGTTTTAACTACCACGTTTCTTTGATTTTGAAGTAACTCCGAGTATATTTTGAGCTGCTCTCAGATTAAAGTAAAATTGTGTTCGCTGATCCCGATCGTTTACAACAATTACCTACATAACTTAAGTGCCATACTAATATTTCACAAGCGAGCAAAATGCATCGCAGCAATACTTCATGCATGTGCTATTGATAATTATGTTACACGAGTAATTTGTATTGACAGAATTCTTAAGATGCTTTTCTATCCAAAAGTCGCACCACTTCCCCACTTATTCCGTAACAATCTACTTCAGCATCTTAATCATTTGACGCTAAAATTACATGAAAAGCCGTCGCATGCATCACATGCATCTGATACTGAATATGATGTAAACTAAACACTTGAATCTATGCATAAAAATAAACCAATTTTCTTTCATTTATCATTTTAGCAGCAAAAAGTAATAATTTTGTCAGACTCGAGCTTGAAGGTTTCTTCACTAAAGAACTAGAAAGCTTGATCTTAATATAATGTCCATCCTATGCAATAGCATTTAACTGCATCGTTATTATGACGAAATATTTAAAGGCATATTTTCCGTGCAAGTTTTATTTGTTTGAATCTGTATACTATAATCATTTCAAAGACAGATATATCGTGGAATTCTTTGGGTTTCCATCATTTAGACTAATGGACGAAAATGTTTCAACGACAAGTATTCATTTTTAAATACTATTTAAATACAAAACCTGACATCTTAAGTGGTATGTTCTTGACACGGCATAAAATTCTAGAAAGTTTCTACTTCTAAAAATACACTGATCTTAATTTATTGTTTTATATATAAAAAAATGTAACATTGGTACACCAGAGTATATTTTGTTATGTCTGGTACAGTCGGGTATATTTTATACTTTGTTATGACTGGTACAGTCGGGTACATATTATATTTTGTTTTGACTTGTACAATTGGCTTTTATTTCATATTTTGTTTTGTCTGGTACAGTTGGCTTCATTTTATACTTTGTTTTGTCTGGAACAGTTGGGTACATTTTATACTTTATTATGACTGGTACAATCGGGTACATTTTATACTTTGTTATGATCGGTTGTGTTGGGTACATTTTATATTTTGTTATGATTGTTACAGTCGGGTATTTTTTATACTTTGTTATGACTGGTACTGTAGGGAACATTTTATACTTTGTTATGAATGGTACAGACGGGTATATTTTGTATTTTATTATGACTGGTACAGTCGGGTACATTTTATGCTTTGTTTTGTCTGGTACAGTTGGGTACATTTTATACTTTATTGTAACATGAATAGTCGGCTACCTTTTTTCATACTTTGTTATGACCGGTACAGTCGGGTACATTTTATACTTTGTAATGATTGGTACAGTTGGATGCATTTATACTTTGTTATGACTGGTACAGTCGGGTACATTTTATACCTTGTTATGAATGGTACAATCGGGTTCATTTTATGTTTTGTTTTGACCGGTACTTTTGGGTACATTCTATACTTTATTACGACTGGTAGAGTCGAGGACATTTTATGTTTTGTTTTGACTGATACAGTTGGATGCATTTATACTTTGTTATGACTGGTACAGTCGGGTACATTTTATACCTTGTTATGAATGTTACAATCGGGTTCATTTTATACTTTGTTATGACTGGTACAGTCGAGTACATTCTATACTTTATTATGACTGGTACAGTCGAGTACATTTTATGTTTTGTTTTGACTGGTACTTTTGGGTACATTTATACTTTGATTTGTCTGATGCCGCTTTTTGTACTTTGTTATGACTGGTACAGTTGAGTACTTTTATAGATTTTAATGACTGCGTACTATTAACAGCTTGTCAATGACTATTAAAGTGAGTACTTTCTATTCTTTGTAATGTCTGGTAAAGTTGGATACTTTTTGATAATCTAGTGTTCCCCCCAAAAAATCCAGTTATCCCATTTATTTCATATAACAAACTTTTCGTGTATATTTAGAATACGAGAGAGCGCCATAGATCCTTTAATATCTACTGGAAATATCAGACTTGATTAATTTTTGAAGCATTGTAACCTACGTATTAGCTGTCTCAACTCGTACCTGGCACGATTCAAGGAATATATTCCAAGTATGAAATCAAAAATCAAACACATTAAGTCAATTAATATAACACTGACACCTGTCGGTAATTCTTTCAGATATTGGTATTAATAATAACTTTCTATATCGTCAACATTATAAATTGGCCGAAATATTACATTCATTTATTTCTTCTTTCCAACAAAACAATGAATTTCCAAAGAGGTGACACGACATATTGGAAAGTTTCTGTTACAACTCAACTCAGATGACACGATTTTGTTTGAACATCGAACAATATATATCACAATGGATTAGTGTTAACTTTACTGGCATTCTGTGGCATGTACGACCCAACTATTTGCTCATTGTAAAACACTTTATATTTCTGATAGGCTGTGAAAAAAATGTTTGCTCTATTTAGAGGAAAATCTTCTCTCATAGATAGCATTCAAGTGTCAGAATCAATACGAATTTGGTATGAAAGAAAGGATTTTATATATCTTTTCACTTAATTTTTAAATATCAAAATACGATTAGAAATAAGTAAGTGAGTTATTATGACCCATAGGTGTCCTTTCTATTACGTGATTTTGTCAATTTTGTTTTGCTGGGTTTTTTTCAAATGGATTTTTTTAAACTTTGTTTCTTTCATGTATGTTCCTGTTGCTGTTTCTTTGCTTGTTTTCCGGGATTTTTGTAAAAAGTATTTTTACACACTTAGCTTCTTCCCTCGTAATCTATTTAGAAATGCACCAGAACAATTTTGATATAGTGAGGAGCAATGTCATGCACTTAGACCTATATAAATATCCTATCGTCGTTTGTCTTATTTTAATGTGTCGTCTGTTCGTTTTAGTCACGCAGTGATTGCATTTGGATTACTTATCTTTGATCGACCAACGACACAGAAAGTTCGATTTCCTTTCTGTTTGTAAATAAGTAACTTAAAGTTGTGTGAAATCTTTAAGACACGGGTAGTAATATTACAAAACTGTGGCAGATAGACTGTTTTTAATCACACTTTTATCTTTGGATAATAACCACTTCATATTTGAAATAACCCCATAGAAAATTGATAGAAACTTATGTAACGGTACAATTACGTCATCGGATCATGTCGATAAAATTCAAGTGTCATCCTTAAAAGGGTAATTACATCACAATCGCTTGTTATAATTACAACCCATTACAAATGGGGTAACTGTGGCGTGAATTTTCTATCTAATATAACCAGCGGAGAAGAATCATGTACAAAATTTCTCTCTCTCTCTCTCTCTCTCTCTCTATCTCTCTCTATATCTCTATATATATATATATATATATATATATATATATATATATATATATATATATATATATATATATATATATATATATATATATATATATATATATAAACATGCATGTGTTGTTTGTAACTGATTTGTTTACAACGTATGACTATGATAAATGCAGGTAAATTATTGTCAACACCTTTGTACAATGTTTTATCATTACCTTAGTCAGTTGATACCTTCAAGGGATGTCAAAAGAGTCAGTGACTTGCAACAACCATTATGTTTATGTACATGGACCGAATGACATGACGAAATATAGTCCCTTGGAATATCTGACCTCGTTACTCATCAGTCCACAATCAGTGGTTTATGAATAAGGCATAAAAGATTATATGATTTCAGTAATACATTAAATTTAGCAAGTGTACATATGCACAAATACAAAATATATGTTGTTTCGACAAATGTTGGCAATAGGCATGAAAAGCAATGTATATTATAAACATAATACCAAATTTATGCTATAACTTTGGTATTGTTAATAATGTTTTCAATAAGACTTCATCAATTGAGCTCGACTTCAAAATATAATTAGAGTATATCATAGTAACACGCACTCCTTTTTGTCTGTAAAATTACAAATTATGTCAATGTTCCTCTAACGATTTAGTAGTACCATAGCATGAACTGATTTCAGTTCCATATTACGTCACACAGAGCCCCCTTCCTATGATATTCAATTTGGTCGTCAAACTTCCTGCATTTTTCTGTCTTCAATATCTTATTGATGCGTATCATGTCCGAAATGTGATTAAGAGAATATACATAGATTAGATTCAGAAACAATTCAATTAATTTGTGATATATTTATTCCCATAAGTATCTGAAACATAACCGTATGATGAAATACTCAAAATACACACATACACACACACACACACACACACACACACACACACACAGATATATATATATATATATATATATATATATATATATATATATATATATATATATATATATATATATATATATATATCAGATCTTCTGATCTTCAAAACTATAGCATATGTACACGTATTCGGTATATTATGCATGAGTGAAGAAAGTTTAAATTTATATACATATCTAGATTGTTTTGAATAAATGCAGTCTTAAAAATTCTCGTAGTAGGTTTGTGGTTATATGTATATAACCATTAGGTCACAGCAGTGCATTCAAAGTAAAGTTCCAGATAATATCCTTCATTTATCTCTAATTTCAAACTTTCTTCCTTTAAACATGATAATAAGTTTTGTGTACTTTCGGATTTATCATATCGATAGCTTTCCATTTTTGTCCCAACTTTAGGCGTATAGTAAATTCTCGTGTTGTAAATGTCCGTTTAAGAACGCCTTAATTTCCAAACTTATTAATCTAGTTCCGTTCTTCGTCTAAAAGGGTGGGTGTTAAATTTAAATGATAAAGTTGACGACAGTAGTTATATTAATGACTATGCTAAGTGAGAATTAAAGATAAGTTGAAATGAGGGTCGACATTTTTATCATATTAAAGTGATATTTACCTAGTAAACATAATACTCAAGTTATTGTTTTGCAAAAATAGGATTTTATCATTTTCGCTCGAATTTTAAATAGATCTAGAGTTCCGAAAAAAGTTATGTTATACAAGGTCATAACGATGCCATCTATTCGAAATATTACTGTACTGATGCAGAACATTATGTAAAATGTCGTCAATCGCTCTGATTCATTTAGTTAGTTAGTTAGTTTTTGTTTTACGCCACTTTCAACAATCTTTCAGTCATATATTGGCGATGCATCAATTATAATTTCAGAGTAAAACCAAAGTATATTGTTCTATTAAAATATTAATTAAAAATTGTAAGAGATAATATATTTATTGATTAAAAGAGGAAAAAGCAAAGTTTACATCAAAACTGAAAACAGTTTCAAAAAGATACTTTTTTACATTCGGAACTCATCATTAACATCATCTCGCTTTCCCTTATGGTTGTTTCCTTTTTTCCAAATTCCACCTAGAATATGAACCTATTATCAGAGTACAGTTTTTGTATATGTTGTATATTCATCAAGCAGACAGAGACTTACATCTTTGTCCTCGGCGTTATCTTTTCTTCTTACTTATTGTCACATTATGTAAACAATAACCAAACTGTCGCCAGACATGATCTACACAGGATACACTACAGAATAACAGAGTATCACAGTGTAAATTCCTCACATATACGTTCTCGTTTTCTTTGTTTATATACAGATAAAAATATTTAATCTTTGTGCTAAAGTTTTTGTTTGTCCATATCTTGACCCTACCAATAATACTACCAAAATAATGTATCTTATGAAATAAATCTGTCTGGCAAAGTAAGATATGCTTACTTTAATTACAATTTAGTGTATCTGGTGCATATATTTTGTTTATTCTTTGTTTGTAGTATATATATATATATATATATATATATATATATATATATATATATATATATATATATATATATATATATATGTGTGTGTGTGTGTGTGTGTGTGTGTGTGTGTATGTGTGTGTGTGTGTGTGTGTGTGTGTGTGTGTGTGTGTGTGTTAACTTCATTGATCTTCATGTAATATTAATCGGACTAAAACGACTACAATAAATTTCAATATACATGAAATGGGTTGAGTAAAAGACTATCTTGACATCTTGGCTTTCTGAATTAATAAACCAATTTGAATTTTCAAATACCAATCTAAATATGCTAAGACATAAGAACGTGATAATTTTACTGCAGAAGGGACGTTATTTTAAAGAGATGAAGCAATGCCGCCCATTAATTAAGTCGTCTGATCTTTTTTAACACCTGAATATTGCGTGGTTATATTTTTCTACTTTTCAGAAGTTATTGTAGTTAAATTTTTTCAGTGAAAATTCCTGAGTAATAGTGGCTCGCCACGTTTTAGTTTATGAAATGTTTAATAAAAATAGTAAAGAGAATTTTTCTGAACAAAAGAAAAGCCAATCACAAATCACACGCATGAACAGTATTAAAGACGTTCCATTCCCAGTAGTCAAAAATACATAATATTCTATTTTTATATATTTGTAAGTATATTTATTTTTGAAATATGTATGTTGTTCTCACAATAGAATAAAAAGCCAGTTTAAATGTGTATACGGTCAGTGCCTTATAATTGCAATTTGACATACAAATTTATAAATTTCACACTTCATTTTGCGTCTAATTATTCAACAAAATCGTATAAAACGGCAAATTCAAGTGCTCTAATTACCAGGCGAGATTACCAGCATTCCGAGTCTCAAAAATGTATTTTTGAACTCTTAATTTGCGGAGAATCCATTTAGATTAAAAAGATATGGCAATGTTTGTATAGAAGTCACTACAGATGTTAAGCGAGGTAGAAAGTATTAAATATTCTGCTTCATTGTGTACATTCATCCGTTTTTGTCCGTAATTACCGTTAAGTCTGCTTTAGAATTATCTCCTGTTTTATGCAGACACGTGCAACCAAAAGCAAAGTTGTTGTCGCACGATTAAGCTATATGCATCGTTGTTATCCCGATCTTTAATAGAATGTGACGAGTATTCAATTAAATGAAATCTGAATATGAATTCGAACCAACATCATTATAATATTAACAAATGATATTATTGAACGTGTCGATTTGCATCAGTTCACGAGGTCACTGAACAATTTGATTTCTTTCAGGCAAACCAACCAAACGCGGTCCTAAACGGCATTATGTTCTTCACTTTTGTGCAAAATAAACTGGCTACATATTGAGTATATGGATCGGAAACAGTATTTGAACCTGAAAATTTCGTCGTTTCCAAACATAAGCTCAAATAGATAATGCGATTGTCGTGTTCGAAATTCCATTGTTAATCAGCCACATAATTACATTAACTTAATTCTGATTGCGTAACTCACATGTAAGAAATAAATTAAGTTAGACAACTGCATTTAAGGTTGTCTTATCCTTTTAACATTTCAAAAAATGGGGTGAACCAAATATTTTTTCTGAAGGAAAAACAGAAAGTGAATTATGTTACGTGTAGTTCGTAAACGAAAGAGAGACAAGTGGGTTAAATATTGTTCTTTAATTCGTTAACCGCGACCATGAGTCAGTACGAGCTAAAAAGTCTTTTTGGCAAGAGAATCATTCTCACTCCCTTTTTGATTTGAAAAGGAATCACCTTTAAAATTATGCGTTACCCTTTAAACCAATGTGATCGGTCACCTTTAAAATTGTACCTGTGTTACACCCTAAACAAACGGTGATCAACCACATTTAAGACTGAACCTGTGCTACACTCTAAATAACGGTGATGAGACATCTTTAAAATTCTACCCATGTTACACTCTAAACCAACAGTGATCAGACACCTTTAAAATTGTACCTGTGTTACACTCTAAACCAATAGTGATCAGACACCTTTAAAATTCTACCCATGTTACACTCTAAACCAATAGTGATCAGACACCTTTAAAATTCTACCCATGTTACACTCTAAACCAATGGTTATTAGACACCTTTAAAATTCTACCCATGTTACACTCTAAACCAATAGTGATTAGACACCTTTAAAATTCTACCCATGTTACACTCTAAACCAATAGTGAGCAGACACCTTTAAAATTGTACCTGTGTTACACTCTAAACAACGGTGATCAGACACCTTTAAAATTGTACCTGTGTCACACTCTAAACAACGGTGATCAGACACCTTTAAAATTCTACCCATGTTACACTCTAAACCAATAGTGATCAGACACCTTTAAAATTCTACCCATGTTACACTCTAAACCAATGGTTATTAGACACCTTTAAAATTCTACCCATGTTAAACTCTAAACCAATAGTGATTAGACACCTTTAAAAACCCATGTTACACTCTAAACCAATAGTGATCAGACACCTTTAAAATTGTACCTGTGTTACACTCTAAACAACGGTGATCAGACACCTTTAAAATTGTACCTGTGTCACACTCTAAACAACGGTGATCAGACACCTTTAAAATTGTACCTGTGTTACACTCTAAACCAATAGTGATCAGACACCTTTAAAATTCTACCCATGTAACACTCTAAACAACGGTGACCAGACACCTTTAAAATTGTACCTGTGTCACACTCTAAACAACGGTGACCAGACACCTTTAAAATTGTACTTGTGTTACACTCTAACCAACGTTGATCAGACATCTTTAAAATTGTACCTGTGTCACACTCTAAACAACGGTGATCAGACACCTTTAAAATTGTACCTGTGTCACACTCTAAACAACGGTGATCAGACACCTTTAAAAATGTACTTATGTTACACTCTAAACAACGGTGATCAGACACCTTTAAAATTGTACCTGTGTTATACTCTAAACAATGGTGATCAGACACCTTTAAAATTGTACCTGTGTTACACTCTAAACAACGGTACCTTTAAAATTGTACCTGTGTTACACTCTAAACAACGGTGATCAGACACCTTTAAAATTGTAACTGTGTTACACTCTAAACAACGGTGATCAGACACCGTTAAAATTGTACCTGTGTCACACTCTAAACAACGGTGATCAGACACCTTTAAAATTGTACCTGTGTTACACTCTAAACAACGGTGATCAGACACCTATACATATGTTTCACTCTAATTCAGTGGTGATCAATTTTAACCACAAAACTTGTACTTTCAAAACAATATTGGAATGTCTCCAAATTACTTCTGTTAATCGTGTATAATCATAAGATGGAGACAGGAGCTTGTGGTTTTAATTGTATCATTTCATAAAGAAGTCTATAAATTATAAAGAATTATAAAGAAAATCAAGGGGGACCACATAATAAATTTTGGTCTTTAAATTGTTTAGTTGCAGTCTTTATTATTTGGAACGTTTAAAGGGCATGATGTATGTAGAAAATACTAGTGATGAAAAATGTAATAAAGAAAATATTACCGTATTTGAAAGTATTGAAACATTAACAAATCAATGAAAATGAAAATTATCTATAGCATACTTTGGTAAATACCAATGCTTTCTTTGCTTTCGGTTATCCCTTTTGCTCGATTTAAAAAAATTTGTTTCTTCCACTTTGAATCTATTTGTTGTTTCTCAGTTCTTGTTCAATATATACAAAATCTCAGATACCAAAGTATAAATCTTCAGGATGTCCAGGACACATATACAATTCTGGTGAATATTGGTCAAACACAGACCTCTGGAAATTCAGAAATCCAGAGGTGAGATCACGGAACAAATACACAGGCAAATTATGTACTGATACGTTGTTGTCATAAGGATATTAAGAATTCGATTAATGTCAACATTTCGGAAATTTTACGGTCGGTATAATGACCTTGTTTGCAATTATAGTGTTTCACTAAGTGAAATGTTGAATTGCATATTTTATATTGATTGTTGAATCGTCTTTACCGATTGTGAGAAGAATTGATTCTTCAATTATTCCTCCATGACACGATACCTGATCTCATCTCTGGATTTTCAGAGATCCAATTTTCATCTGATATGTATATTATCTCATGAACATTCTTTCAATAAATTCCTTACTATTTGTTTTGTTTATATTCTTCGTGTTATTATTCTATGTCTATAATAGTAAGGTTAAAGTACTCCAAAATGAATTATACTTTTGAAACATCTCATCTTTACACATTACGTGGACGTCAACAATGATTTGAATTCAGTCGCAAAAAATCAAATGCGATTTCAATATTATTTCATCACATTAATAATGTGAAATAAATACAAAAAATGTACTTCGATCGCGCGACAAAAGCTGCAAAATGACACAAAACTTAACAAATTCGTACATCGATTCTCAGTCTGAATTTATGTGTTGTGACAAAGTCTTTATATTAATAAGGTTACAGTACTCTGAATGCTAAACTAATGATAGTTTACGAGACACACAGTGTAGTGTTGAATTATCAAGGTGTTTATCATGAATATAAAAGATGTTTGAATGGAATTAAGTTAATAGTGCTTAAAGCAGAAGTGTCTGAAATTTGTAAAAATGTTGCTATTTTTCGTTTACGATGATAATTCGAATTACAAGATTATATACGTACTGGTTGCTCTCAACAATAGATAAATGTATTTTATGAAAGTATAACAGACTGTAGAACACCCATTTGTATCAAACAGTTACTGGTACGGGAATCGCTATACATACACTGGATTATAACAGATGACCTCTTGTTCAAGGGACATGTTTATTTAACATATTATCTCAAATTATTACGAAACCGTCTCTAGTTTCGGAACAGACGGAAGCCTTTAAAATGTTCAATCGGGAGTCACTAGACTTAATGTAAAACTAATTTCCAATTTTAGTCAAGAAGGTTCTATATATTGCTGTATGCCATATGTGTAATTTTGCAAGAAATTAAATGCATATAGTCATTCATTAAAAAATGCACATATCTCAGATTTTTTCGGAATATCGGTAGTCTTTGGGCATCACTCAAAGCAATACGAGGTATCGTCGACCGATATTTTACATGCAGATTCCATACACTATTTGTATCATATACATTAGAACTATATCTTCTAGAAATTAACAGAACAAAATACAAGCGTATTATTTGAATTAACGTGCCATATGTAACCGGTTGTAATTGATAATTTGAATTCACCATCACAAATTATTTTTCGGGATTTTACGAAGATAACGGAGCGAAATTGAAGTACACGCGTTTCAAAGACGAAAAAAGCTTTATATTTAACCCATACCCATGCGGAAATTATATTTTTGGTGTTGATGGACTAATGGTGGGAGTAACTGGTCAACAGTCGATGCTTTCTCATCCACCTGATCCTACCTCTGGATTTCCACAGGTCCATCATCTTTGTCCAATATCCAGATTTGTATATGTATCCCGGACATGCTGAAGATTTATACATTGGTATCTGAGATTTGCATATGTATCTCGGACATGGTGAAGATTTATACTTTGATATCTGTTATCTGTATATGTATCCCAGACATGCTGAAGATTTATACTTTGGTATCTGAGATTTGTATATATATCGCGGACGTACTGAGGATTCATACTTCGATATCTGTGATCTGTATATGTATCGCGGACATGCTGAAGATTTATACTTTGGTATCTGAGATTTGTATATATATCGCGGACGTACTGAGGATTCATACTTTGGTATCTGTGATTTGTATATGTATCGCGGACATGCTGAAGATTTATACTTTGGTATCTGTGATTTGTATATGTATCCCGGAAATGCTGAAGATTTATACTTTGGTATCTGAGATTTGTATATGTATCGCGGACGTACTGAAGATTCATACTTTGGTATCTGAGATTTGTATATGTATCCCGGAAATGCTGAAGATTTATACTTTGGTATCTGAGATTTGTATATGTATCCCGGAAATGCTGAAGATTTATACTTTGGTATCTGAGATTTGTGGTATCGCGGACGTACTGAAGATTCATACTTTGGTATCTGAGATTTTTATGTCTTGAGCATTCGCTTTGGTATTATGTACTGTACTGAAGATTCATACTTTGGTATCTGAGATTTGTTTGTATCCCGGAAATGCTGAAGATTTATACTTTGGTATCTGAGATTTGTATAACTGAAGATTTATTGGTATCTGAGATTTGTATTGTATCGCGGACGTATGAAGATTCATATATCTGAGATTTTATCGCGGACTTTGGTATGTATCGCGGACGTACTGAAGATTCATACTTTGGTATCTGAGATTTGTATTGTATATGTATACTTTGGCGAGATTTGTATATACTGAAGATTTATACATTGGTATCTACTGAGATTTGCTTTGGTATGAGTATCTCGGCATTATAACATGGTATGAAGATTTATACTTATCGGTACGTCTGAGATTCATACTTTTGCTGAGATTTTTATATGTATCTCGTACTGAAGATTTATGGTGGAAGATTTCACACTTGGTGAAGTATCTGTGATTTGTATATGGACATGGTATCATACGTATCTGTGATTTGTATAATGCTGAAGCTGAAGATTTATACTTTGGTATCTGAGAATTGTATTTGTAATGACCACGTTTTCCATCACTGACTCAGCTTCAATGATTATTTGAATATGCATGGTATACTTTCCCAGTATTTGAGGTAGAGGTAACTTGCATATTACGTCAGATAACTACTATATTGCAAAGCTTTACTTGCAGTCTATATTTCAATTTCCTGAAAAACAACGTTTACAGGTTCAATTCAAGTTGGATGTAGGTCGTGTCGTGATCATTGATTTTTTATCGTGTATTTTCAAAAAAATTGCCGTCGCTGACAGCTCATATTGCTTTATGGACGTAAATTGCAACATATAATGAAATTCATCTCCAATATCTGCATGAGAGAAATATAATTTTCTGTCTTCCCTTGGTATACCAAATTCAATATATGCAATTTCAGGAAATGTGAAGCATGTGAATTTTACTTAAGAAAACATGCAGAGAGAAGCGCTATAATTTCCATAATAGAAATAATACAGTTATACGCTACCCACGCTGAAATGAAATATTTATATATATTAAACGCTTAAATATTTTCTGTAAGAGTGAGAAGAAAATGAACTATCCATTGGTCACAGTCCATATATACGCAATCGATTTTTTGTGCATTTGACGCCTGCATTACTCTCAGCATCTGTTATTTTTTCCAGTAATTACGTTAAGAGTTGAATATTAACTTTATCAACTTTAAAATATACATTTAGATAACCAAGCCTTTTATTGTGAAATGTTTCCACTCTGATGTTGTATAGTAAATACAAGGAACTCATAGAGCATCTTCTAGCTCTATTTTAAAACAACGAGTCAATGAGTTGTATTTTTATTTGTAAAAAGAACCATTTCAAGATTCAAAAAATAAAAAGAATATTGAAATTCTTCAAAAGAACAAAAAAGAAGAAGTTTGATTAATATATTAAATTACTGCGCAGTGAAATTGTACATGTGTGACAGGTCAAAAATATATTGAATAGTTTGGTATGTGCGGATACAATGCTTTATTATATTTTGCATTGATATGGTGTGTAGTTCAGTATTCTTTAATCCGTCATTCCAAATGTTATTACACAGTGAGCCAGACGACAAGATCAGATACTTTCGACCTGGGGATTATTAGGAGATCAATATGGGTATATACTATCTAAACCATGTTGTGATATGTTGTATTATTATACCTCGTTAATAAAACACAGTCAGGGATTGGCTGAGAGCCGTCACGTGTCAGGGAGACTACACTTCATGTCTCCCTCGCGTGCGTCATATCTCCCACGCGTGCGTCATGTCTCCCACATGCAAAAACCCTTGCAATTTATTGATTCTGTATTTCGGTATAATAAGCAATTTATTGCCCTGGTTGTAGGGAGATATGACGATTTGTTTACCCACGGCAAGTTATTTTCCCCTCGAGCCTTGGGTAAACAAATCGTCATGTCTCCCATCAACCAGGGCAGTAAATGTATAGTACTGCAAGATCAATTCAAATAAAAAACCAGGAGGTTTAACAGGGTTTTGTAATAACATTAAATATCGTTATTTTGTAGGCTCTCTGCAATTATCGCTGCGATTTAAAATCTTTTTAATTTGCATTGTGTGAATATCGTTCTGATAGAGATCCCAGATTATTGTTTGTAAATTAAAATTGGAGAATAACAATGAAGTACAAATGCTGGACCCTTTATCTACACGGGACACTGAAACACACGAGTCTGTTTGTCAGTATGGTTTGATAGTTATTGTATACGTTGTTGGCATAATACCAGTCTCAAGAAGCAAGTCATACCAAGGGGACAACTATTTGTCTGAAGGATTCATGATACTATTGTGCAGGAAATAAATAAATAAATAAATAAATAAATAAATAAATAAATAATTTAGTTTACGTATTTGTAATACCTACTTTCAGTATTTTCAGTACCTTGGTTTAATTTATACCTTCTTTCGGTGGCTTTAGACCTATATAATATAATATCAGTGAGATTCATCAATCCAGTAAAGCTATTAAGTGTCCTGTTAAATGAAATAATGCAAATTTCAACTTCAATACATCATCCATTCATGAATTTAATTGTGGATAATATTAGTAACCAGTGTCTATCGAGTTACACCTCAATACAAATACCACAGAACAGTGTCACCTTTGTTATTCGTTGACAGACAAAATATGGGGTACAGATAGCAGGGCGTTGCCATTGGTCACAAATTTATAATATAGGCCAATATATGTTCATCCACTTCTTTTAAATGTGGGTGACATAGTTTTTTAACAGTAGCATATGTAAATTGATGCTAAGAATGAGTCCATTGACACACTTGCAATTCATTTTCTAACCCATCCCCAAAATTGATCATCATCCTGTGTCAAAATGATATTCAGGGCGCACTTTCTATATCAGGTTTGGATAACTTGCATTTTGATTTTTTTTTTCAAAATTATCAATATGTCATAGGACAATTTATATGCTTCATTTTCCCGGAATTTTTATTTGAATTTCATCTCGTCACCAGCATACAGACATCTCTACAGTGATAGCATTTACCTTACAAGTCCAGATTGTATGAGTATATATCTAACTTGGTCTGTTATGTTGTATTATCTAGCAGTCTTTGTTCCTAATTTATAAATTTCCCTTGACAATCTTGACATAATTAGATACTAAAACCGCCCACCCAACGCGCTGTAAAAGAATGAACAATTAGATAAATCATATGTATAACACGGGAATTGTATCTAAAAACAAAGAGCCGGTTTACTAAAGTCTAAGATTGTTCTTAAACTCGACTGTTCATCCAATCAGATTTCAGAACTAACAAAAATAGAGTATTTTACAACATTTTCAGACTTCAGTAATTCTAGGTTGTTCTCGATATTCTTGAAACTTTCATAAGTAAGTTTGAATGAATTCTGTTCAATACCATTTGCAATATCTCATGTTATTTTGAAACAGTTTAAATCAAATACTGACTCACGATTATAAAAGCATTATAAAATTTCATTTTCAATTAGAAACTGGTGAAATCACTTTGAATCCGAAGAGTTAAAGCTTGTTTTATCTTTTTTAACTAAGTTTTGGAAATGTACCTACAAAGTTTTTCATATCATAAAAAGAAAAACAATAATTTATGCAGTAAGTAAAATATCTTATTATACGTTTATC